>JAJOOR010011502.1:0-29831 GCA_036250505.1 Solanum acaule
ATAAAATTCAATAAACTCAACTTTTCAAAACTTTAACTCAAATGAACAACTTAGAATAAAAATAATATATTCAACTCGCCATAAAATAGGCAACTTAACTCTTTAAAACATTTAATAAAATAAATGAATAATACAGACTTCTCAACTATACTGACTATCTATGAAGCCTCTAACTGATAAAGATGGAAGTCGGGACAAAACTCTCAACATCCTGACTAAACTGAAAAGTAAATGAAATCCTCCGGAAATAAGGAGGCTCACCATAGCTAACTCGAACTTTCAGATGTATCAACGAAGCTCCTGTTGATGATCCTGAATACATGTGTCTGCATCATGAGAAGATGCAGGCCAAATGGCTCAGTACGTGGAATGTACGAGCATATAAGAGGAATTCTAAAGCATAAACATAAGCTAGAAACTTGATAAAAAGGAAACATACTTACCTCTTCTCAAACTTACTCAACTCAAGGAATACTCAAGGATACTCAAAACTACTCAACTTACTCAACTCAGAAGTACCCAAGGATAAGATACTCAACTAAGAGATTAGATACTTGACCTCAAAGATATGATACTCGACTTGAAATACTCAACTCATGATACTCAAGGATAATGCAATAGTAAAAGATGTAATATATGGAAAGCTTTATAAAACAGTAAAAGCAACTTAGTTCGTTAAAGAAAATGCAATAACAAACTCAACTTTACTTATATAATAAAGTAATATAGTTTATGTGGGAGATTCTCTAACCGAAAACCACCACTTTGAGCCTAAGTGGTGATACAACGTTCTTACTATCACGCTGCCAGACTGTCCTATACTTTGCTGTCATAGAGAACTACTTAACTTAGTTAATCCACTAGCTTAACTTATGTGATCATCTAAAAAGTATGACCCATTAATACCCATGATGGCTACATGGTTTATGATGACTTGAGTTAATATGAACTCGCATTCCCATATCGGTGCTCAATACTACTACCAAAAATATACTTAGTTCATATGTTTTTAAAAGAACTCTTTTCTTTGGTTTGAGATAATTACTCAAAACTTAGCTTAAAAGCTCTCTTGGAATCGATGTTCCCTTTCTTGCTCAAAACTCTTTTGGAAATCTTAGTTTCCTCTCATCTTAAATGTGAAAACATTTACTCTTAGGAATACTTAGTTCCCATATATCATTTTAAAGAAAATGAACTTTACTCTTACTCTTTACTCAACTTCAAAGCTTAAGTTTTAAAACAAAGTTTAAACATTTGTAAAAGACTTCTTAAAATATGGTTCATGCCGAATTATGGACATGAACGACTCAACGCAAGGTTTTCAATAACCATAGATCGAACTCAATACTTGAAACTCAAGAACTTCAATAATAGTACTCATTTCCGGAATGCTCAACTCAGAGGGTTCATGCGGAATTATGAGCATGAACTACTCAACTCAAGGACTCGAAGATACTTCTCATCTCAAGACTGATAGACTTATAGTGTTCATGCGGAATTATGGGCATGAAATATTCAACTCAAGGACTCAAATATACTTCTCAAAAGGGATTAGGAACTCAATACTTAAAGGCTTAGAACTTGAAGATACCACTTCTCTGTAGGATGCTCAACTTACGAAGTTCATGCAGAATTATGGGCATGAAACAACTCGACTCGATGGTCTACATAACAATATGGAACTGATGTATATGACTCTTCTCATTCTATAAATTACTTCCTAAAAACTTAGTTCAAATTGATAGTTGATCTCAAGGATTCATAATTGAACTCAAAGGCTTTCTTGAACTCTACTCTTAACTCTCTCTTGAATGTGAATTATGAATTCAAGAGTTATGCTTCATGGTATGAAGGATCTTGTAATGATAAAGTAGACTCATCAATACATTCTCCTTACTCTCATTCTCACTTACTTGAGTCTTGAAACAAGTTATGAGAAATTGTAGATGACTCCTCGTAAGGACTCAAAGGGACTCTCTCAAAATGTTCGGAAGAACTCTCAAGACTTAACTCTTAAATTTACCTTGAATTTGAATTATGAATTCAAGGTTATGATCATGTTATGAATGATTTCTAAGTGTTTAGAAGTAGTTTAGAGTGATTAGAATCAAAGGCAGTGAAAGTACACTTAAAAGGGACTGAAACGGGACAACCGACGGAAAAGTAGTGGGAGCAAGCGACCCTGGCACGTTCCGGGCACGGGGCACCAGCCCCTAACTTCATAGACTGCATATGGGTGCACTGCAGGGGCACCGCCCCAGCCCCTTGGGTGCATCTAGGGCGCGCCGCCATAGACTTTTCCCAGGTCAAGTTCGACGAATTTCGCCTCTCGTTTTCTGATCCTAAATCACTTTTAATCGATTTCTTTTCTCAAGTTTTCCTTAGATTTAATCACCCAACCTAAGTACACACTAATCCACTCAAAACAATCACTTTAATCTCAAGATATCATCAAAACGCCAATAAAACAAGATTTAGAATGAACTTCAAGAACACCTATCAAGAACTTATTTCCTTCAACTTTTTGAGAATGAAACTTCATTGAAAATAATATGTTTGGTGTGTGGGTAAACAAACCCAACACTATGGAAGCTTACATACCTCTTAGGGATCAAACCCATGGTGACAATCCGCAACAATTCTTAAGAATTTTGACGAATGCTTCAATCCTTTCTCTTTTCTCCACTTCTCTCTTCTTCTTTTCACTTCTTGAACTCTCAACTAAAATCCTAGGCGTAAACTAGGATTATAAAACTGAACCTAATCAGATTAGACTCCTAAAATATTACTGAAAATGAATTAAATCTGATTGGGTAAGGAAAAGACCAAAATACCCCACTAAAATCCGGTTTTGACTTTCCTTATCTAGACAGCACAACTTCGAATGGACATATCTCCCTCATACAAATTTGAAACTGAGAAAACTTGGTGGTGTTGGAAAGATAATTCAAATTTCTTTCCTACGGTATTTGGTATCACACCTAACTCATCTTGAGCTAGAAGTTATGCTCATTTGAAGTCGACTCAAAACTCATACTTAGTTTAACTAGCAAAATTTCAGATTTTGCTATTTCCAATTTAATTCTTTTTGGAACTCAAGGTGCTACATCTAGTGACCTTAGCACTTAAGAAAATTTTAATTCCTTGATAAAATCTCACTCACTACGAAGAACGGTTCGAGTCTAAGTTTGAATTTTTTTTTTGGGGTGTTACAATAAGTTTGTGGCTCGAGTGTTAATTAATAATGGCTTAGGGATCAATATTTCCCCATCATTGACCCTTACTCAGCTAAATTATGATATACGAAAAATCCGTCAAAGTCGCATGAACGTAAGAGCATTCCATGGCGCGCAAAAAGAGACTATGGGGGAAGTAGACTTGTGCATCCAAATAGGGCCTGCAGAATTTGTCAATTAGTTCCATGTAATGAGCATATCCACAAGCTACAACTTGTTGATAGGAAGACCATGGATCAATGCGGTCGGAGCAGTTCCATCCACATTGCACCAACTTTTGAAGTTCATCTGGGAGGACCATAAAATTCTCATCCATGGTGAAGGGAGTGACCGTAGTTACCCTGGTTTCTCTGTTCCAGTTATTGAAGACTCCTCTCAAGGTACTGACTTTCATATGGTGGAGATAATGAATGCTGCTTTTGAAGATACCACACTGCAAGTACCAATGCCGTAGGTGTATAAAATTCTTGCCATGACTATGCTAAGAAGTGGTTTTGAACCTGGGTGTGGGTTAGGTAAGAACTTGGATGGCATATCCGAACCTCTTCCTATCCCATTTGGAAATTTCTGTTTTAGCGTCGGTTATACCCCAACAGAGGAAGAATTGTTGGAATCAAATATAACAAATAAGCATGACTGTGATATACCGAAGCCTATTCCAGGATTATACCAGTCATTTTTTGCTAAAGCTTTATAGCCAGAGATTGATGATCTAGTGGAGGGGTTGGAAAGATTGTTTGATGAAGAAGATTGTGTTATGATCTCGGTGGAGTACACCACGACACCCACTATCCGAGATGCTGGACCTGAAGAGATGCTACAAAATTTGATGGCCACTCCACTTGTGATCCATCGAATGGCTCGGTAGACAAAGATAAGATTTGAAGTTTTACTTCTGAAAATTGGTGTTGTTCGAACAAGCCCCGAAACCACCATTTATGTCACTTTATTTTTTCATCGTAATGTTTAAAATGGAAATGACTCACGTTGACATGAGTCATGACCAAAGTTTGTATGGCTTTTTAAAATACCAATGAAAGTCTCATTTATTTTAAATTGATTACCTTATCTTTATGAATTACTCCCCAATATATACATTTAAACTCTTGCTATCTAACATGGTCGATTTATTGTTCTTTTCAGTAAAAATGAATTTAAACCTGTCAATGTCATGACATGTCGTGAACAAGGCGAACCAAGTAAGGTCAATGAAGATGAATGTGGAGAATAGAATGAGGAAACCATGATGCATGAACACCTCATCGAGGACTTGAGGCAACTTGAAGATGATAAAAAAGCCCAACTTGGATAAGACAGATAGTAAACTTGGGATATGACGAGTCGGTTAGAGAACGAGTCTGTGTCCATTTGGCAGTAACAGAAAAAGAAAAATTGATCAAACTACTCAGACAATACATTGATGTGTTTGCATGGTTTTATGATGATATGCCGGGGTTAAGCACCGATATTGTTTCCCATAAGCTGCCTATTAATCCAGAGTATTGTCCAGTACAACAGAAAACCAGAAAGTTCAAGCCAGATCTGAGTTTAAGGATAAAAAAAAAAGTCACGAAACATATTGAATCAAGAGTCGTTGAAGTGACCAAGTATCCCACATGGCTGGCTAACATTATTCCAGTGGCGAAGAAAGATGGGAAAATCAGGATATACATGGATTATCAGGATCTCAACAAAGCAAGTCCAAAAGATAATATTCCCTTGCCAAATATCCACATTCTCATTGATAATTGTGTTAAGCATGAGTTGCAATCTTTTGTGGATTGTTTTGCGAGATACCACCAGATTCTAATGGATGAAGAAGATGCAGAAAAAATAGTGTTCATCATACCTTAGGGAGTCTACCATTATCGAGTGATGTCGTTCGGCCTTAACAATGTTGATGCCACTTACATGAGATCTATGACCACCATTTTCCATGATATGATCCACAAAGAAATTGAGGTGTATCTGGACGATGTCATCATTAAATCCCGAGAGAGTTCGGATCACCTGACACACTTGGAAAAGTTCTTTGACAGGTTACGAAGGTATGATTTGAAGTTGAACCCAGCCAAATGTGCATTTGGAGTACCTGCACGGAACTTACTAGGATTCATAGTTAGCAAAAGAGGTATTGAGCTTGACCCTTCCAAGATCAAGGCAATTCAAGACTTACCTCCTCCAAAGACTAAGAAGGAAGTAATGATTTTCTTGGGGAGACTGAATTACATCAGTCGATTTATAGCTCAATCAATGGTGATATGAGAGCCCAATTCAAGTTATTACGGAAATATGCACCAACCGAATGGACCAAAGAATGTCAGAATGATTTTGACACCATCAAGAGTTACCTTTTGAATCCATCATGGTTGGTGCCACCACGTGCATGCATTCCTTTGTTATTGTATTTATCTCTCTCTGACAATGTATTCAGGTGTGTGTTGGGACATCATGATGAGACCGGAAGAAAGGAGAGAGCTATATTTTATTTAAGCAAGAAGTTCAAATCCTATGAGGCCTGTTACACCCTTTTAGAGAGAACTTGTTGTGCTTTGACTTGGGTTGCTCAGAAATTGAGACATTATATGTCGTCTTATACAACACATCTCATTTCGATGATGGACCAGATCAAGTACATGTTTCAGAAAGCAATCTCCACACGAAAGTTATCAAAGTGGCAAATATTGTACAGTGAGTTTGACATTGTGTACATGACTCAAAAAACAATCAAGGGGCAAGCCTTGGCCGATTATCTTGTTGAAAACCCAGTAGATGAAGGATATGAACCGCGTAAAACATATTTCCTTGATGAAGAAGTATTGTTTGAAGGGGAAGATATATCAGAATCATATACTGGGTGGAGAATGTTCATTGATGGGGCAGTGAACTCTAGAGGATCAGGAATTTGAGTGGCATTGGTAGTGGCATTGGTATCTGAATCGGGGCAAAAATTTTAAGCAATAGCAAAGCTTAGATGCACCAATAACATGGCTGAGTATGAAGTATGTATTTTTTGTATTAGAATGACTCTTGACATGAATGTTCAAGAATTACTGATAATTAGTGATTCAGACTTGTTGATTCATCAAATTTAAGGAGAATGGGCCATGAAGAATCCCAAAATCTTACCTTACGTACAACTAATATGAAGGTTATGCTAAAGATTTAGAAAGATCGAGTCTAGACACAAACCAAGAATACAGAACGAGCTTGTCGATTCCCTCGCAACCATATCATCCATGCTACAACACCCATAAAAGAGTTATATCGACCTACTTGAGATGGGTTTTGAAGAATAACCGACACATTGTTCACACGTGGAAGCGGAATTGGATGAAAATCCACGGTATGTCGATGTGAAAAGGTACTTAGAAACCAGCGAATATCCAGAAAAAGCAATAGGCAGTCAAAAGAAAACAATCCGAAGAATGGCAAACAACTTCTTCTTGAATGGAGAGTTCCTTTACAGGAGGACTCCCGATCTAGGATTACTAATATGTGTGGATGCTACCGAAGCCACAAGATTGCTTGAAGAAGTGCATGCTGGAGTGTGTGGGACACACATGAATGGGTTTACATTAGCAAAGAAAATCTTAAGGGCGTGATAGTTTTGGTTGACTATGGAAAGTGACTGCGATCTATTTGTCCAAAAATGTCATAAATGTCAGATACATGGAGATCTTATCAATGTACCTCCGTATGAGCTCAATGCAATGAGTTCCCCTTGGCCATTTGCAGCCTGGTGCATGGATTTTATTGGACTAATTGAGCCTGCTACCTTAAATGGGCATAGGTTCATTTTGGTCGCCATTGATTATTTCACAAAGTGGGTGGAAGTTGCTTCCTACAAAGCTGTGACGAAGAAAGTTATGGCAGATTTTGTTCGCAACAATTTGATATGTCATTTTGGAGATCCATTCACAGACAATGGAGCAAATCTGAATAATCACTTGATGAAAGAGATATGTGAACAATTCAAAATTACCCACCGTGATTCAACTGCATATTGTTCTCAAATGAATGGAGCGCTGGAAGCTGCTAATAAGAACATCAAGAGGATACTAAGAAATATGATTGACAACTACATATGTTGGCATGAAAAGTTGCCTTATATTTTGCTAGGTTATCGCACCACAATCTGAACCTCAATTAGAGCATTTCCTTATCTATTGGTATACGGAACAGAAGCAGTGATACCAGCTAAAGTTGAGATACCATCTTCAAGGATTATTCAGGAAGCTAGATTGAGCGATGTCGAATGGGTTCGTGACCGATATGAGCAGTTAATATTGATTGATGAGAAAAAAATGAGTGTTGTTTGTCATGGCCAGTTGTATCAACAGAGAATGACTCACACTTTCAACACATAGGTAAGAGTTCGAACATTTGAGGTAGGCCAATAGGTGTTGAAATGCATTTTCCATCATCAAGACGAGTACAAAGGGAAATTTGCACCTAACTGGCAGGGACCGTACATTGTCCACAAAGTATTATCAAGAGGAGCTTTGTTTCTAGCAGAGATGGACGGTCAGGTGTGGCAAAAAGCTATCAATTCAGACACCGTCAAGAGATACTACATTTGAAGGATGATACTTCTTTCTTTCATTTCCTTGTAATTGAAGTTTGTTTGTAATCATTATTGCATTATGTTTTGAAACATTTCCTTGTACTTGAACTACGTTTGATCTAAATTCTCAAGAATGAGATGCGTAGGCAGCCTATGTCGGCCTCGGTCATTTCCTTATCAATTTTTTCTATTTTTGTCAACCCTCGAGAGGGTAACTACGTTTGACATGATTCCTCCCTCAACGGGATATGTAGGCGCCACAACGGTTCAGTCATATTCCCCATAAGATTTTCATTTTCCTTCATAATGGAAACAGGGGAAGAATTTTTTAGAGGATCTAAAAAATTCTACAAGAAGAGTTCTTTTCCTACAAATAAAGATCAAAGATCATATCGAAATATGCAACTGGGGCAAAATTTTGAGAAAATCTCATTTTTTTGCGAGATGTCATGACTTCCAATAATCACCATCAGATTTGTTTTGAAACATCTAAGTGGGACAAAAAAATTGAGGAGGACCTCAAAAATTCCATCAAGGGTACTCAGAACTTCAAAGTCAACTTCAAATGCCTCAACGTGACATATTATTAAAGAGTTCTAAAGTTGCCAGCAAGCTACCTCTCATGTCAAAATTTGAGACAAAAGGATGTTTTGTTCGTGTCGTGACAGTTAATTGGGAGAGGACTTTTTTAAAAAAACTTCATACCTAGCAAGTGTTTTAATTTAAATATGATCTTGTCTTTTGTCTATTGCAATTCGTAAGATCAACCAAACTTCCAAAGATAACGAGACAAGGCGACTTGAAGAAATCAACGCAAATCAGTGTTCCAAAACTAACATTTTTTGTGTGGATGCAAAGTATAATAAGATCATCAAAGTTGCTATACTTAGATATGGTAATCGTTCCAATAGTTGTAATGTTGTTTAGAATCTGCCCTCATTTTGATAGTGTGAAGTAATTTCCTCTTCATTTAATTCAACTGATTAGAGCCTTTAAACGGTTATTGGTATCATATGATTTGTTTTCCATGAGATGATTTCGTAGTTGAGTTGATCATATTTAACTTTGGTTAATTGGCAACAAAAGTTTGCTACTATTACTTCGCTGTGTAGCTACTATAATCAGAAGCACTATTATGACTTATAATTTATCCATTCTTATTACCAATTAATAATATTTGTCAATGTGTATCCTTTACTTGTTAAATGCTTGTCATGTACATAAAGTTGTGTCTTATTTGTTAATTCCATACAGTAGCACTTACTTTAGTGGCCCATGTTTATTTTCCTTTTTATTTTTATTGAAGTGATCCTTTTTTTATTAATAAAATAAAATAAAATTGGTGGTCTATTTAATATTATAACTACGTGAATTACCACTTAATTTCTTTACTTGTGACTTAATATTATGCTAAGATTTTGGAATTTGTCCAACGCTAATTCTCTTCTTTTACTTTTGTTTGATTTATGTGATGTTGGTGAAGTTCAATTCGGACTCTCTTTCCTCTTGCATTTGAGTTAGTTCCAAACCCAACAAATCCTTCTTATCGAGTTGGCCTCATCCTGTTCGAATGAAAGGGAAGCTAAATTATAGGTGTTTCGAAGCAAGAAATACATGAAAAAAGTTGATATACACTGATATACAACTAGTGTATATAAAACGGGAATTGGGTTAAATCCCTAAAGTGGCAGCGAATTTGGCCCAAGCAGGGCCCAATTCAATTTCTCCTTTACTCTTAAATTATTTAATTGTGATTATTTATTGTTTGTTTTTATCTAACTCTAACCATAGAATTGTTAATTAACTTAATTGAATTCCCCAAAAGATGAACTATTTTCTTTGTGTTGGTTTACTTCAATACATTTTATTTTATCAATTCTTTAATCTTTATTTACTTTATCAAATTTTACAGTCGAAACTTTCACTTGTCTTCAATTAATTCAAGATAGTTTTTGTTTAAGTTATGATCTTTAAAATGATTCAACTAGATTCTTACATAGTCTATTATTAAAGTTTTAATGTTTATCTATTTTATTTTATTTTATTTTTCTTTAAAAAAAAAAAGTCACAATCTTAATCTATATTTCAAAAAATCGTCTTTAATTTATTTCAAATGTTTTAAGTTACATTTCTTCCCTTTCTAAAAAACTCAAAAAAAAAAAGATCTTTACTTAATCATTTTAACAAAGAGTTAGTCAAAAAATATTTTAGTCAAGTCGTAGGATAACTGTGTGTTAGCGAGCACTTCAAATGCTTTCTTGAAGTATAAATGAAAACCTCATACCCTTTTTCTCTAAATTTATAAAGACTAAATCTGTTATTCTTTTAAATTAAGTTTTCTTAATTTCTTTAAAAAATTAAGTGACGACTCTTTTTCTTAGTATTTTTCCTTAAATGTTTTATACTTAGAACATTTCAAAAGTGATTTTTCTAAAGATAGTAAAATTACGACATAACAACTACTCCTCTCAAGATACTCAATTTATGGAGTTCATGCGGAACTTATGGGCATGAACGACTCGACTCAAGGATCTCAATAATAATGTAGGCTCATGAATACACTCTTCTCATTCTCAACTCACTTACTCGTGTGTTGAAACAAGTTTTAAAAGTTTGCAAAAGACTCCTCAAACCGACTCAAAGAACTCCCTCGAACTTTACTCTTAACTCTATCTTGAATTTAAATTATGAATTCAAGAGTTATGATTCATGATATAAAGGATCTCTTGATGATTAAATGTGATTTAGAATAGTAAAATTAGGGAGTGAAGGTACACTTTAAAACAACTCAAACGGGACGAACGATGGAAAAAGGATGGGGTAGGCGACCCTGGCGCACTGAGTGGTGCGGGGCGCTAGCCCCTAAACATCAGAGGCTCACTCTTGGAACACTTCTGGCGCGGCGCGCCAGCCCCCTGCCCAGAAAACTCGACGAAGTTTTCTTCTTGATTTTTGGCCCCAATTCACCTAGAATCTAATGGTTTCTTCCAAACTCTCTTAAATTCGTTTACCCAACTAAATTACATGAAAATCTATTCGAAAAAGACTCAAGAACAGTGCTCATTAACAAGATCCTCGTCTCAAGAACTCAACCAAACGTCGTAAATCAAGAATGGAGAACAATACCTCAAGAACACTCATCAAGAACTTAAATTTATCAACCTTTATGGATCAATTCAATAATATAAATCATGATTGGCGTCTGGGTGAATGAACCCATCACTATGGAAACTTACATACCTTAAAGAACTAGGTTCTTTGCGAAATCTTCGATGAATGCTTGGAACCTTGAACTTTTTCTCCTCTTGAATCTTCTCTCTAAAGCCCTAAATGTATTTGGGGTGAATGAAACTGATTCTAATCATTTTAGACCCTAAATTGAGTGTAACTCACGCTTAGACTAAGTGGGGGTAAGGAAAAGACTAAAATACCCCTTCTTAGTTCGGGTAAAAAGTCTTTATCTAGAGAGGCTGCACTCAAACAGTCATATCTTCCTAATCTGACCTCGTATTTTAGCAAACCTGGCGGCTTTGGAAAGAGGACTCAAATATCTTGGATTTGATACCTCATAGGCCACCTAACTCATTATGTGCTAAAAGTTATGGTCATTTGAAGGTGACCCAAAACTTAAAAGAACTCACAGGTGACTTGCATGAATTTCTCTTCAGTTCTTTTTTGAACTCGAGGTGCTACATCTAGTGACCTTGACACCTAATAAAATTTAAATTTCTCGGTAAAATCTTACTCATAAAGAAGAATAGTTCGAGTCTTAGCTCAAAAAATTTTGGGGTGTTGCAGATATACTTTGGGTCATGACAAAACATTATGCCTCCAATTATAGCTATACCACTGATTATGGAACAACACTGTAACATCTCGCAAAATCAAATTAACTAGGAAGAAGTTAAGAATTTGGAAATAGTCATTTTTGGAAATAATGAAAAATCTGGAAAATTGTTTAAGTTAGGAAAGGTGAGTTTTTGGTCAAGTTGAGGCAACTGTAACTCCTAGATCGGGATGAGTTAGGTGTATTTCCAAATATGGTTGGAAAGCTCTTGGAATTATCTTTCCAACGCCGCTAAGTTTGCGTGATTTCGATTTTGTATGAGTGAGTTATGCCCTTTGGAAGTTGGGTTGTTCGAATAAGGAAATGTCCAATCCGGATTTTAAAAGGGTATTTTGGTCTTTTCCATACCCAATTGGTTTAATTCGTTTTTAGTGAATTAATTAGGGTCTGAACTGATTTGGTTCAGTTTATGCTTTCACAAAAGAGTTAGGGTTTTTGAGAGAAGAGAAAAGAGGAGAAGCAAGGATTCGTCAAGATCGTCGGGATTAGCTTGTGGATTTCATTGGGGGTGATCCCTACAAGGTATGTGAGGCTCTCATAACATTGGGATCGTTCTCCCACATGCCAAACATATTTATTTCAGTTTGGATTCGTCCTAAAAGCATATGAATATTGATGATCTTGATACCTAGTCTTGAATTCATATATTATTCTCGAATTTGCCTGAGTTGGGAAGTTTCTGAGTTCGTTACGTCGCATTATAGTCGTTTCGAGTTAGGCTCTTAGGTACATTTGTTGGGTATCTGTATCTAAAAGTAATTTAAGAAAAAGAACTAAGTTTAAGTGAATTGGGGCTGGAAGACGAAGAAGAAATTTCATCCGCGTGGTCGCGCGTCGCGCTCTTGGTCCTAGATTTTGAAAATTTCTTCTTCGCGTCGCAGAATGACACGAGTTGTTCTGCCTCAAAAGACATTTTCGGAACCAAAATTAAATTATGCCTCCGCGTCGCGGACCCACCTTCGTATTTTGATTTTCGGTCTTTTCTCATGTTTAACTATTTATAATCATTTCTAAACATCATGAGATCTTTCCAGTCACAAATCTTAATTCTTGAATCCGTACTTCAAGTCAAGAGCAGTCAAGAGAAGTCAAGAGTCAAGTTCAGATCAGTTCTTAAAGTCTTCCAAAAAGTCCTTCACAAATGTTTTAACCTTGTTTTAAGACTTAAGTTTTGAGTTCAGTAAAGAGTAAAACTTGAAGTTCATTTCTTCAAAAGTATATGGGGGCTATGTATTCCCAAAGAGTTTAAAATGTTTTCACATTTAAACAAGAAAAGAAACCTCGATTTCCAAAGAGCCTTCGGGATAGTTTTTAGAAAAGAGTAAATGCTTTCATAATTAAGCAAGAGGGGAAACTTTAATTTCCAAGATAGACTTTGAGCTAAGTTTTTGAGCACTAATCTCAAATCACAGAAGAAGTATGTTTTTAAACATAAGAGATAATGTTATATTTTTGGGAGTAGTATTGAGCACCGATATGGGGATGCGAGTTCACATTAACTTAAGTCTCCATAAACTATGTAGCCATCATGGGTAGAAAAGGGTCATACTTTTTAGATGAACCCTTTTCACAATAGACTAGTGGATCCACTTAGTAGTTCAGGTCCTATACCACGGCAAGGTATGGGATGGCCCGAGCAGCGTGGGACTAATAACGTTGTATCATCACTATAGTTCTTAAGTGATGGTTGTCGGTTAGAGAAACTCCCACAACACTAATTGCATGGTTCCTCAAGGGGTTCTGTTTAGTATGGATGGGGGTATGGGACTTCATTCATGCATTGCACAAGTAGACCTTGAGAGGGATCATGATATGTCTTTTATGATTTTATGATTATGAGATTGACAGCATGTTTTAAATAGTTTTATTCTCCTTTATATTGCACTTGTTTTAAATTGCTTTATAATGAAATGAGTTTAGTTAAGTATTCATGAGTTGAGAAGAGCCCAGGTAAGTGTTTCTTTCATAATCCTTTCAAGCCTATATCTGTTTTAGCATTCCAACTCGCATACTCGTACATTCAATGTATTGATGCCAGTTGGCCTGCATCGTATTATGATGCAGACGCAGGTAACTAAGATCAACATCCAGCGCATCGTTGATCCAGTGAGCAGTCTAGTGTCTGTTGGTAAGCCTCTTTGCATTTTGGAGGATCCCTTTCGTTTACTTTCAGTATTAGATAGTTCATTAGGATGTTGTGGGCCTGTCCCGACATCCATCTCAGTTATTAGAGGCTTCATAGATAGACAGTCAGTTAGTCATTTGTCTTTACTTTGTTATTGACTTATGTTCAGAGTTGAGTTGCCATTTTGGCTAAGTTAAATATTTATTTTTAAAACATTATGAGTTCAGTTTGAGCAGTTCAGTTTATTCTTTTAAAGTACATTTATAGTGATTGATCATTATAAATATGCATATAGTCTTTCGCTGAGTAAGTAAGTCAGGCCAAGGGTTCGCTTGGGGCCAGCAATGGTCTTCGAGTGTCAGTCCAGCCCAGGGTGTAGGCTCGAGGTGTGACAAACACTCTCAAATAAAATTTGGTACAAGATGTGTTTATTTAACATGTACGCATCAAGCCAACAAGGTTCTCCCATCACAATTGGTTTAGGGTCAGAAACCAAATAATTCTCATTTAAAGATTTGATGTGTGCACATATGATTTTATTCATCCACCACGCACAAAGATTGATCCGTAAATGAGGTTAGGGGGTAAATGCTAGATTTCCTAACATTAGGGAGACCAGGGGCGGAGCTACAGCCATCCAAGGGTGGTCAGCTGAACACCCTTCGCCGGAAAATTATATCATATACAGAGGTCAAATTCTGGATTTAAGGGATAAATAATTAATCTTGAACAACCTTAACATAAACTCTTCTGTGGCACAGTGGTTAAGAGTGTTAATTTCCACCCCAGGTGCACGGGTTTGAATCCCACGGAGTGCACAACGTTTTTAGTTTTATTTTGAGAGAAGAACACAACCTCATCCTCAAGTTTCTTAATTATTAATATTACAATTTTAATAATATAGAGTAACATATATGAATACATTATTTTAATTTTGAATGTTTAGATATATGTATTTCTATTTTTTATCTAGGATATAATGCACTTTCGAATGGTGAAAACAAAAAAGCGAACATTTTAATATATGTTAACAACTTTAAACCCAAAGCTAAAATCAATACATGCGTTTTATCTTCTTCTTTTTTTAAGAATTTTTTTTTCTACTGTGTGATTTATGTTTCATAAAACTAGATGCATTTGTTCTATCAATATTTCACTTTAAAAATAATAATCATATACTTTTATCATATAAAATCAATGCATCAAAAAGAAGAAAAAAAATCGATTGTTTATATTTGATATTCACAAATGTTGAGATCGTTCATGGTAGAATCCCTAGGTTAAACAAATAACATTCAACTCACTTATTAAAAAAAATATTCTTGAACACCCTTGATAAAATTTCTCGCTCCGCCACTGAGGGAGAGATATGATTAGCAGTTGAAAACTATGTGTGCGATGAATTGTCTATATCCACATTAAAAAATGTGAACTAGAAGTTCAAGAGATAATTCATTTGAAAAATATTACAAATAATTTGTCAGATATATAAGTTGACCAAATATTTTAATTAAGCTCCAAATGTTCCAATAAATGGTCCTTGATGTAACCCCTTGAACTCTGGTCAATTTTTAAGTTTTTGGTCAACTTCAAATGACCATAACTTTTAGCACAGGATGTGTTAGGTGGCCCATAGGGTATCAAATCGAAGGTCTTTGAGTCCTCTTTCCAATGCCACCGAGTTTGCTAAATTTTGAGTTTGGTTGAAGGATTTATTCCCATTTGAGTATAGCCTCTCTAGTTAAGGCATTTTCATCCGTTTTAAGGAGAGGTATTTTGGTATTTTCCTTACCCCACTAGTCTAGCACTTTTTTTCACCCAAATAGGGGTCTAAACTGATTGAGATCAGTTTGCATTCATTCCAAAGAGCGTAAGGTTTTTAGAGAGAAGTTCAAGAGGAGAAAAAGATGAAAGTTTCAAGAGTTCTTTCAAGCTTTGAGGATTTTCTCCAAGAACTTAGTTCTTTCGAGGTATGTAAGCTCTCATAGTGTTGGTTTTGTTCACCCTTACGCCAATCATGTGATTTTCATCCATAAATTCGTTCTGAGGTTGGTTGATTTGAATTCTTGAGAAATTTTTGAAGTTTTAGCTTCATTTTTTAACAATGAAGTCTTGTTGAGTTCTTGAGGTGAGGGTCTTGCGAATGAGTTTTGTTCTTCATGGATTGGAATGGGTTTTCAATTATCTTTTGTTGGGTTTATGAATCCAAACGAGTCTGGGAGGAAATCATTTGATTCTAGATGAGTTAGGGCATGAAATTGAGCAAGAAAAATCATCAAATTTTTGGGTAGGGGCTTGGGGCAGCGCACAACCATAGCTCCAGAACTACAACCCAGTAGTTGGGGGCTTGGCGCGGTGTGCCACTTAGCGCGCCCCAAACACTGGTCAGTAGTTTTGAGGTTGGCGCCCCGCACCACTCAGTACGCCAGGGTCAAGTCCCTTACCCTTCAGACCTTCTTTTCGTGTGTATTCTATCGAATTGTACCTATGTTATCTCCCTGTTATCCACACTTAAAATCGTCATTACTCCTTGAGTGATCTTATATATCCTAATCATAACTCTTGAATTCATATTCCAAATTCAAGGTAAAGTTAAGAGGAAAGTTTGAGAAAGTCCTTTTGAGTCTTTTTGAGAAGTCTTTGTGAGCCTCTTTGCTTTCTGAAGGGCTTCACATTATGGTTTTGTTTTGTTAGGACGTCGTGGGTCTTGTTCCGACTTCCATCTTAGTATTTAGAGTCTTCATAGACAGTAGTATTTTGAGGAGTCTTTTCCTTTTTCCTTGTTAATGTTTTAAGACTTGAGTTGAATTCTTATGGCTAGTTGAATATTTTTAAATATTTTGAGTTAGTTATTTTGAGACAGTTGAGTTAATCTTTGCATTTGAGTTCCTATGTTGTTGAGTAAGTCTTCCACTAAGGGTTGATTCAGGCCAATGGTACGCTTGGGGACCAACGATGGTTCTCGAGTGCCAACCACGTCCAGGGTGTAGACTCGGGACATGACACTTAAAGGGCAGAGTCTATGGTATATGCCAGAAGCGTGATAGACCAATTGATTCCAAACATAAAACTCCTTGAGAGAATAAAGGGGCAAATTATCAGAATGATCTTGATAATGAGGCAAGTGTTTTAAAAGAGCACCATGACATAACACTTCATAAAATCTTGAAAAAGGTTAAGGTACCTAAAAATGATAAAAAAATTGAAGAGATCTCGATAAGTTATGTCATATTGGAATCGATATCAAAATGATTATCGACGGTATCTTTGATATGAAATAGTACTCAATGCAATAGATAATGACGAGGATCTTGAATTCAAATTTTTCATATAATGTGGACAGATAAATGATTGGCAAAATAAAAAGCACTATTCAAGTATATTTTATTTTATTTGAAAATGTGATGTTTTGGTTTTATAGTCCATAGATTAAGGTATATTTTCCGTGGGGGTATACATGGATTATTGTGAATGTATAACCATAAGATTTAATATACGGTTTGTGCATTAAGGCATACTTTATTTTTTCACAAAAGTCATGACATCATTGTACAGAGATATGTTCTCTTATGGTGGATGCAATGAGGTTTCTTTCAATCTGGTAATAGATGAAATACTTGAATACGTATAATGAAATTGTTGTCATGTCTAGCTAGCTAGACAATGAAGGTTCTATGAAAATCTTTGAAGGATTCAAAATGTTTTAAAGTGATTCCATTGAATAGTACCCCAATGATTGTGAGATCGTTTAACATAAAGAAAGATCAATTTCAATCTTATGAAAATGGTTTGCACATATTATGTATTATTGTAATTGATGCACTTATTTATCCTGCTATTATTATCCATGAGATAATATTTTTATTAATGTGCAAGCAAGAGATATTTCACTTGGAGATATTTCACTTGGAGATATTTGATTGGTATCAAATTGGTATAAATTTAGTATGTCTAACCAATGTTGTCAAGATTCTATTGGTTATATTAAATTCAAGGTATTTACATGAAGTCCTTTCTTCAAACAATTTATTTGCGTATGAGGGTACTACCATTTTATCAACTTTACAAGACATTCAATTATTGATATATATTCAAGTCTGTCCAAGAGATGTGTATTTTTCTTTGAGGAGAAGATTCCAATATTATATGAAGAAACTGTTGTTTGGGTAACTCAAATGACAGAAGAATATATTGAAGGAAACAAAATAAGCATATTTCGCCAAAGTTCTTTCCAAGCACGATCTTCAATAGAATTTATACAAGATTGATATGTGTTATATTAAGTGATGTTTTCATCAGGGGGAGTAAATATGCACTGCACTCTTTTTTTCTTGGCTTAGGTTTTGTCCCAATGGATTTTCCAAGCAAGGTTTTTTATGAGACAGTAACCAACGCGTATCACAAGATATATGTATTCTTTTTCCTTCACTAGAATTTTTTCAACATGGTTTTTTTAATAAGATTTTAATGAGGCGTATTATCGGACATCCAAAGGGGAGTGTTGTAAATATATTCATGTGGATGTCCATAACTTTAAGGTGTAATTAAACCCTAATGTATAGTAATTCTCACACCTCCATAACCTTTCCCCTTGATATTCCTGCATAACTTACATGGTTAATGTCTCCATAACTTTCATGGTTAATGTCATGTTTATGACTAAACTTTTGTACGCCTCTATGTAATACTATAAATAGAGGAGTTAGAGTTCATATTGGATACACTTGAAAATTAGGAGAACACTTGAATATTTGAAGAATAAGAAAAGTTCTCATCTCTTGTCTCCATATTTCTATTACTCTCATCTTTTATATTTCTTGTCTTATTTTGCTTTAATTTTTCAACAGTATAATCATTAATTAATTAGTATATTATTTTATCAGTTCAAGTATATATGCTATTCAACTCTTTAGATATAATAAGGTAGCAATTTAAGAATACCATATAAGAATATTATAATTGTATCTAGCATAGATTTCATGAATTTTTTGACTCTGACTATCGAATGTAATTAAAGATTTCAACATAAGTAATTTTTCATAAATTTTATCAGGAGCAATAAATATTTATATATCAGACAATACTAAAAGTAGGAATATCCTGATTTAAAATATAATTTACGAAGAATCTCCTTTAAAAGATGAGTGATTCTTTACTATTTGATCTTTTTACAACTCAAATAGTGTTAACTTTGTCTTTCACAAGGCACCTTCAACACATAATAAGCAATAAAATAATTTTATCCAAAAAAAATTAGAAGTGCATTTGACTCAAATAGGTATGACATTGGTCAACTCAATCAAAAAAATATTTTTTTTCTACTACACCAGTTAATGGAGGGGAATAAGGTGGAATAGTTTCTTAATTATTCCCTTTGATCCTACGAGAGAATTAAACACATTAAACTCATATTCGTGGTCTCTATCACTCCTGATTCTTTTTATTTTTTTACCAAATAAATTTCGACCTCATGGAGATAAATTTTAAAATTTTCAAATACATCACTTTTATTTTTCATCAAGTATACATATTTCTACTTGGTAAAATTACTAATAGAAGTGATAAAATATCTATTTTTTCCACGAGTTAAAATTACTCTAAGTTCACAAATATCATTTTGAACTAACTCTAATCAATCACTTTTTTATTCAAGGTGAAAATGTGGCCTTTAAGTGATTTTGCGTTTACTACAAGTCTTAGACTTTTTAAAATTGTTTTTAATCATTGGTATTAGCTCTAAAAAAATTCATTATTCTATCATACTGATCAATTAAAATGACACAAACGAGCATGTTAAAAATTAGCAAAAGAAAACATATAAACATAACCACGACCTATAGTTTAGTTAATTAATTTAATTGTTCACCTTAGTGTGAAACGGGTTATCTAATGTATTCCAACAAAGCAGTTAAAGCAGTAAGTAAAGAACATATTGTTTTTACATGAAAACACTTGAATCACTAAAGGTGTAAAAACCATGACATATACATCTACTGAATTTACTCCCAACTTCACTAAACTACATTGAACCTTTCAAGAAAAGATAATAAACTTATGTGACCTAAAGAATTACAAACTCTAATTCCTAACAACACACAAACCTCTCAAGGTATGTGTTCTCATGTCTTTAAGTTTCCAACTTGAAAACTATAATCCTAACTCAGTTTATAATACACTAAATCTAAGATTACATTAACCTTTCAACTCAATGAAAAACTCCTAAATACAAGGATGCTAAAACACTTAGCCTAACTCTATAATATGACATGTTTTTCAATGTGTTTCTGCAATATTCAAGCAGCACGGCAAAGTCAATTTGTCAATTGTCTTTTCGCTCTGTGAGTATGTACCTTACTTTGAATGGCTTATCTTCTATTTAAACACAACTCTTTAATTAGAGAGTTGTTCTTCACTTCAGATTGCACATCAACTCAAACTCTCTTGACTTAGTGCTCTACTTCAAGTGAGACTCTTACTTAAGTCAAACTCCTTGCTTCTTTGGTGTTGTAGTCGAACTCCAACACTTCAGTCCAGCTTGTATTGTTTCCGTTGAGTTTGTCATAATTAACCATTATCCATTCTTGATACTTGCATACTTGTCTTTATTTATTTTATGGTCTTGTTCCAGATTAGGTTGCTTGAGACAATAAACATGTGGACCAGCTTGACTTACATATTTCATGTCACTTTGTCAATCATCAAAACTCCATAGAACCCAACAAAACAGAAGTAGAAACTTTATTCATTTCAACATTCAACTTGAACGTCCCATTACAAGCATATTCCTTTTCATGTCACTTATATGTACTCTATCAGGTGAACTAGGTCCCAGACATGAATGTGGACAGCCTATACAGATATGGGAGATTACAACAAAAAAGAAAACTAATAAAAAACAAAAATAAAGAAGAAGAAAATGAAATAAAAAATAGATCAAATAAAAGAGCAAATAAGGAAAGAAATAAATGAGTAAAGAAGAAAACAAATAAAAAGTAAAATTAATTTCCTTACAGAATAAAACTCATTTTAGGGAAGGAAATCAGAAATTTTCTTACACGTCATATTCAAAGTAAAAGCCTCAGTCCAAGATATAATAGGGCATGACAGTATATATATGGCATGAAGACCATTGAAAATCGCATCTATTGAATATTCACAAAATTCATTGTCTTGAGAGAAATAGTCATTGGAATAAAACTTCAAGACATTGTCACAACAACACTGGAACCTGGTACACAAGTTGTGTTCTAGTTTGTCCTATTGAATATTGAAGCTTGAGTAGAAAAAGGCAAGAGTTATTAGTCTTTGTTGAGTTGTTCTAGGTTTATTATTGAGTAGTAATAATTCCTAGATTGAAGAGAGTAGTTATGTAGGTGAGGTTTGTAACAAGAAGCGAGTTTGACTTCTTGAAGAGTAGTTAGTGAAGTTTTTGTAACAAGAAGAGAGTATGACTTCATGCAAAGTGAGTTTGTGAGAATTGTAATAAGAAGTGGGTTTGACTTTGATCTTAGGCGTATTTATATGCCTAAGTTGTCAATAATTGTCCATGTTTTGATTGAATTAAAGAATGATCTTTAGTTATTAGCTTGATTTTTGTGTAACTTGTGATGATTGTGCACTAAAACACATGATTAGTCGTTTCAGGAACTTTCAAGGATATTGGAGTTGATACGAAGAAGGAAGGAGCAAGGAAACATGAAAAAACGACTAAGGCTAGAAGCTACAGGGTTGGCGCACTGCTAGGCGCGACGCGCCAAGGGCCACACTTCAAAGTCCCTCCTCATACGCATTGAAAGGCGCAACGTGCCAACACCTGCACTGTCACGCCCCGAGCCTACACCCTGGGCGGGACTGGCACTCGAAGACCATTGCTGGCCCCAAGCAAACCCTTGGCCTGGCTTACTTAACTCAGCGGAAGACTTAAATTAAACAAAGATAAGTTCATATAATAAACTGGAATGTTATAAAGGAACATTCAACTGGCCATTAAGGCAAACTCAAGTCTCAACATGGAATGATGACAATGAAAAGACTAAAAACTAACATCTGACTGTCTATGAAGCCTCTAATAACAACTGAGATGGATGTTGGGACAGACCCCACAACATCCTAATAAACTAAACTAGAAAACCATGAAATGGATCCTCCGGAAAGCAAGGAGGCTCACCAACTAACTCTGAGTGCTGAACCTGATCAACGAAGCGTTGGATGATGATCCTGGTTACCTGTGTTTGCATCATAAGACGATGCAGGCCAACTGGCATCAGTACATTGAATGTACGAGTATGCGAGTTGGAATGCTAAAACAACATAGGCTTGAAAGAATCTGAGAGAAACTGAAGAACTTACCTGGCTCAACTCAACTCAACATGACTGAACTCATTTCAATATAAAGCAGTTTAAAATAAGTGCAATATAAAGAAAAGTTTTTTAAAAACATGATATCAACTATGGGTGTATGCAAGATACAAATAACTCTGAGATGTATTTAGAAATACAAGAAACTGATGTATATAAAAGTACAATAACTTTTGTGGGAGTTTCTCTAACCGACAACCATTACTTAAGAGCTATAGTGATGATACAGCGATCTACCTTACGCTGTCAGCGCATCCTATACCTGGCCAAAGGTATAGGACCTGAACTGCCTAATGGATCCACTAGTCTATTTCGAAAGGGGTTCATCTAAAAAGTATGACCCATTTCTACCCATGATGGCTACATGATTTTATGGAGACGTGAGTTATCTGAACTCATGCCCGCCCCCAATTCGGTGTTCAATACTACTCCCAAAATATACTAGCTCTTATGTTTTAAAAACATACTTCTTCTGTGATTTGAGATTAGTACTCAAAAACTTAGCTCAAAGGCTATCTTGGAAATCTCAGTTTCCCTGCTTGCTTCATTTAGAAAGCTAATACTCTTTTCTGAAAACTAGCCCGAAGGCTCTTTGGAAATCTCAGTTTCCGTTCTTGTTTAAATGTGAAAACATTTTAAATCTCTTTGGGAATACTTAGTCCCCATATACTTTTGAAGAAATGAACTTCAAACTTTACTCTTTACTCTTTACTCAACTTGAACTTTAAGTCTTAAAACAAAGTTAAAAGCATTTGCAAAAGACTTCTTGAAAAGACTCTAAGAACTTCTTAAACTTGGCTCTTGACTTTCCTTGAATTTAAATTTAGGAAATTAAGGTTATGATTTATGTTTCTGGATGATTTCTAGATGTTTAGAAGTCATTTAGAGTAGTTAGAATCAATGGAAAGCGTTAATACACTTTAGAATAACTTAATTAAACGGACGGAATGACGAAAACTGGGTGAAAAACGACGATTTGGGCGTATCCGAGGCGCGCCGCGCCAGCCCCAACCTTTCAGAGGCTCCATTCTGGCGCACTGCTGGTGCGCTGCCCCAGTCCCTCGGGCGTATCTGGGGTGCGTCGCGCTAGCTAGCCTCCCTTCAGGCAAAATTCTAACGAACTTTTGCTCTCGTTTTCTGATCCTAAATCATTTTAATCCGATTTTTTTTCTCAATTTCACTTTAGATTTTATGTACCCAAATCATATACACAAGGATCTAACTCAAGGAACTCAAGAACTAACAACTTAATCATCAAGAACTCCTAAAACTCAACTCATGTTCAAGAACGAAAGTAATTCGAGAACCACATTCAATAACATTCAAAATCCAATCTTTTTTTTGAGATGAAATCGTTGAATCAAACATGCTTGGCACGTGGGTGAACGAACCCAACGTTGAGATAGACTCACATACCTTAATTGATTGAATCATCGGCGAAATTCGCAAGCAATTCCTTACGACGACGAATCTAGCTTTTTCCTCCTTTCTCTTTTCTTACGTTCCTCCTCCAAAACCCTAGCTCTATTTGGTAAATGTCTAAACTGATCTAATTCAATTTAGAACCCTAATTAATTACCAAAAATGAATTAAAATAAAAGGGTAAGGAAAAGACCAAACTACCCTTTAAAATATGGATTGGACATTTCCTTAACCCAACAGCCCAATTTCCAAAGGGCATATCTCACTCATACGAACTCGGAATCGCGCAAACTTGGCGGAGTTGGAAAGATCGTTCCAAGAGTTTTCCAACTATATCTATAACTACTCCTAACTCATCCTTATCTAGGAGTTATGATCATTTGAAAATGACCAAAACTCAACTTTTCTTGCTTACAATTTTCCAGATTTCCCTTGAATTTTCCAAAAACGAAAATTTCCAGATTTAAACTACATTCTAATTATTTCTAGATGCGGGATGTTACATGAACTTCTGAGGTGCCTGCATGGCGCTTTGCTAGGCACGGCGCGCCAAGGTGGAAACGTCAGAGCACCACACTGGCGTGATGGGAGGCGCGAAGCCCCACTCTTGGGCTGACTTTTCTAGCATAAATATGATTAAATAGGATTTCTAGTTGAACTAAAATTTGTCTCCAATTTTCCAACTCTTATAAATAGACCCATTGGGCTACATTATTAGGGTTCGACTTTTTATTGGTGTGCAAGAGCAAGTATCGTCGTTTGTAATAGGTTTTGATCTTCTAACTCTTCTATTTTCTAGAAATCGCATGAACAATTGTATTTTGTGGTTTCTAATAGCATGAGTGGCTAAACGCCTTAGTTCTGGGGCTGTAGCTACGAATTGATTGTTGATTATTTAAGGCTTTTTGAATTAATTCTTGGTTGTCATTATAAGTTACTTCTATATTCTTGTTTTAGTATTTCGTGTTTCATCACCATGAGATAAATATATTGTCTAATCTTAAAATCGATAGAGGAGGGGTTAGATAGACCAGAGAATATAGAGAGCTCGATCGACCCATTTGATTGAGGTGATTTGTGTTTAGGAGTGATGCCCGGACGAACAACTTGCTTAGTTACGAAACAGGATGAAATATAAATGCTCGCTAGCTAGGCACATTTATTCCCACTCAACGATGTAGTTAGATTAATAACTGGAGTAGGCGACTAGAGGTTTTATATCCGACTCATACAATTAAACCTGTAAAATAGTAACTTGACAACTAAAATTAGTTCTAAGCGAGAATATGATACATGAGATTCATTGCATGCTACAGCTCTGGAATTGTCTTTTACTTGCTTGAAACATCATCTTAAAGTCGTTCACAATTAGTTACTTTTATTTATTGCATAATTAGTAGTAGCTAACAATCATCACAATTTCTGAAAACGGTTACTTTTATTTTATTTGTAGAGTTAAGTGTTAGATATAAGTTGATCATAAGTCTTTTGGGAACGATAACTCGTTTCTTTAAGAATCTATATTACTTGAGCGGCCACGTACACTTGCGTGTATATTGGGTAGCAACAGACTTCTTGAAGAGTAGTTAGTGACGTTTATAACAAGAAGTGAGCTTGACTTCTTGGAAAGTGTGTTTGTGAGAATTGTAACAAGAAGTGAGTTTGACTTTCCGGAGAATAGTTAGAACAGTTTGAGTGAACTGTTGAGTTGAGGTACTAGAGTTAGTCTCTTAGATTATATTGTTGTAATGTGAAACTGCTTTTTGTAGTTAGTGAAGGTTGATGGAAATCATACACGCTGTAAGCCGTGGTTTTTTATTCCATGAGAAAGGAGGTTTTCCATGAAAAATTAAGTGTTATTTACTTTTTATTCTAATACATCTCTAGAATTCAGGTTTCTAGAAATAATTGTTGGTGCGTAGTTATCTTTCAATCGGTATCAAAGTGGGGCTTTTCATGAAAGTTTAACTTCTTGAAAATGATCATATGGATACTCTACCAACATCTCATAAAGGTTCTTCACAAATCAGGTCACCACTCTTCAACGGACAGTATTATGAATAGTGGAAGAATCAGATGATGGATCATATTATCAGAGAAAATTATGATTTGTGGAATATAGTTCTTTATGGGTCAACCATTCCCAGCAAACTTGGTGAGGATGGGAAGATGTTGATTCCAAAAGGAAAACTAGAATTAGATGTTAATGATAAAATTGTGGTTCAAAATAATGTTAAAGCAAAGAAGATTTGAATTTATGGAATTGATCCAGATGGGAACAATAGAATTTCATCCTGCTTCACTGCCAAACAAATTTGGAATACTCTGCAGAAAACCCATGAAGATACTAGTCAAGTTAAGAATCAAAAATTGAGCTCAAGAATAATCGACAGGATTAGGAAAAAGAAACAAGAAGAGATCAATTGATTCTTTCAAATAGGAGAATGACTACATAGGAAGATGGGTCTGGTTGTGAGAATGCAACAATGGCTATGGAAAACACATCAAGAGATGACTCGATGGACAATAAATCCCAAAACTAGTCCGTACTGGCAATGAAATATTAAATGATGAAGACACTCTTGCACTTGTTGCAATCTCTGATTCTGATAATGAAGAAGGAGAGAAAGAAACCAACAAGAATACATTGATAGTGATGACAAGTTTTGATGAAGATGAAGAGGAGGAAAAGCAACTAGAGGTATATTTTCTTGAAACTAAGTCTAAAATTAATATTTATTCCAAGAAAACATTACAATCCTCGTCTTTAGTGTACTATTTAATTATAAATGCACTCACATCATAGGGTAAGAATACAATAAATATAATAGTACATTACATAACTAATGATCATATAATTTATTTTTATCATTGAACTTGATTATAGGATCTCCAGTTTCTAGATTGGATTTCCTCATATATATGACTCAAAAACTTTTTGAGCCTTAATACCATCCACCTCAATGTACTTTAGACCCTTTATCTTGTCAAGTATTGGTTAGTTCATCTGCAAGATTATCATAATTCATAAGCTACTTCTTTGCTTCTTAAATCACCTGAGAGAATCATAACAGGTAATTCTCAATATATGTACATGTTCATGAAGAAAAGTTATAAAATTCATAGTTAATTTCTTTAATTAACATGTGATACATTCACTGTATTACTTCAAAGATAATGAATAGTTAATGAATTTATATGTCCTTTTACTTATTGTTTATCTACTATAGATTGGAAGACAATAGAGTGAGATTGTACTCATTTTGTTCCTATATATGATGTTGCAGTTATGCCGATTATTGTCTCTAACTAACTAGAGAAGAGATTTCCCATTCTGTTGTTGCCTATGTAACTAACTAGAGAAGAGATTTCATCTCCTTGAGTTAAGCTATGTAGTTATGCCTCTAGATGTTTCAGCCTTTTACTCATTTTTCAGCCAACTAGGTTAACTATTGAACTTATATCGATCACTTCTACATTATTATGCAGATTGATGCATGCCTAAACTTACTAAATAGTTTTTTTCTAACTGTTTTCTTTGTCTTTTTCTTTTGGAGGAATATATATATACAAACACGATGTGTTCTTATTTTTAGGTCCTACAACATACTCCTCATCATCATGAATGCAAAAAGTACTTTTTCACTAAATGGACATCGGTATGTATGTTGTCACATTTATTGTTAATATTTTATTGGGAAAAGACATAAATTCACTCCTAAAGTTGTTTCGAAAAGTCAATTACACGCTTAAACTAATGTAGCAACCTATTACACACCTATACTATTCAAAAGTGAATTTAATACCACCCTCAAAGTTGATGTGGAAATAAAATTAAATATAAAATAAATAAAGCGCGTTTGAGTTAAAAAAAAAAGTCAATTTTCCCCACCTTCACCCTTCTCCTTCATGTCACCCTACCTTTCTTCTCCACTCGATCTCGTAAAATGTAAGATACAGGTCTCACTCTTTTCCCCCCTTACCGATTAAATTTCATTTGCGCTTTGAGTTACAGATCTGCCCATTTCTCACGCGATCCTTCACTTCTCAATTAATCTATTAGAAAACTGTGTTGTTCTATTTTTGTTCCTATATCCGATCTATACACTTGTGACTTCTAAATCTATATTTTTAATGTAACTATTTTACTAGCACAGGTATTTTGGTTGTTTCTCTGTGATGGAGGAAGACACCTTATTATTTTTTCTTTAAGATTTTAATTGGAAAATTATTTCAGATCTTACTTCTTTGTCCATATGTAATAATTTTTATCATCCCCTTTGATTTTCTCGACCATGAAAGGATTGTCTCCTCTCGATCTCGTCAATTGTAATAATCTTTTGTGGTGGGTTTGGAGATGGATGATAAAAATTAGTGATGATATGACTTTTAATTTCAATATTGACAATGAAATTTGTGATTTTGATGTGGATGCTGAAATATATGGTTATGATTGTGATGAATTTCAATGGTAGTGATGTGGTTGCGATGGTGAATTTAGTTAAGTTTATTATTGTTGTTATCATTTTTTTATGATTGTAGTGGTTGTGGAAGATTAATCCGGTGGTGAATTTGGGTTATGGGTGGTGAAATCTATGGTGGTGGAGAAGTGAATTTGGTGATAATGACAACATTAATGGTGGGTTTGATGGTTTATAGGGAAGAAGAAACAATTGGGTGACATGGATTTTATTTTTTTAAAATTTGACGTAATTATTGATGTGGCAATGACATGGTGATGATGTGACGCGAGTGTGAAACACTCTCTCATCATGTGACTGGTTGTATGTGCATCAGGGTTGAAATAAATTCACCTTTAAATAATTTAGGTGTGTAATAGGTCGTCACAATAGTTTAAGTGTGTAACTGACTTTTCGTAATAAATTTAGTGGGAAATTTATGCATTTTCCCTATTTTATTTTTTTGGCTTGAATGTGTGTTTCTATACTACTATTGCTACTATTATTCAAACTATGTGTAAACAAGAAAAAATAGATATAAAAGTTGTAACGGTTCAAAATTGTATCAAATTATAATTATATAGACTTAATCACATTATGGATTATTTAGGGGTTGTTTGGTAGGTGGATAGAGTTATGCAGGTATTAGTAATGTGGATATTAGTTATGCGGGTATTAATAATGTGAGTATTAGCAATGTGCATATTAGTTGATAGGGATGGCAATGGCACTACTAAAAAACTGCTAAAAAACGACGGAAGAAAAAGCGACGGACGGCGTCGCTCCAAAAAAGCGACGGACTAAGAGATGTCGTCCGTCGCTTTTTCATTAAAATAATTACTTTTAAAATTATTTTACAAAAAGCGACGGACTGCATCTCTTAGTCCGTCGCTTTTTATTAAAAATAATTATTTATAAATTAAACAATAACACGTTGTCCGTCGTTTTAATTTATTTTATTTTATTAATTAGTTTTTAAAAAAAGCGACGGACGGCATCTCTTAGTCCGTCGTTTTTTGGTCAAAATATCAAGTCAAACATTTTTAAAAAGCGACGAACAGCGTCTCTTAGTCCGTCGCTTTTTAATTAAAATTTTTTTTTTAAAAGCGACGGACGACATCGCTTAGTCCGTCGCTTTTTTTCACGTATTTTTGCTAATTAATTATTTTATATAGATAGTGACGCAGTCCGTCGCTTTTTATTAAAAATAATTATTTATTAATTTTAAAAAAGTCACGCCGTCCGTCGCTTTTTATTAATTTTAATTGTTTAATTATTTTTTAAATAAGCGACGGACAACATCTTTATGTCCGTCGCTTCTTGGTCAAAATATCTGATCAAATATTTTAAGAAAGCGACGGACAATGTCTCTTAGTCTGTTGTTTTTTGGTCAAAATGTTGGTCAAACATTTTTTTTAAAAAGCGACGGACATAGAGACGTTGTCCGTCGCTTTTTTAAAAATATCTGCACTAGCAGTCGCAATTTTCCCTATTTCTCCATATAAAAAACAAAATTGAGAAATATTTTGATTTAATTTTATTTAAATCATCTTCCGGAAAATGGTTTTGTGTAAAATTAAAAACAAAAAAAATTATAATACCGATTTTCAGATGTCGGTAAAATTAAATAGTATGTAATAAATTAATATTTTCAATTAACTTTAAATAAATCATCCTCCGAATGACGGTTTTATATAAGTTAAAAAATAATTTAATATAAAATACCGACCTCCCGATGTCAATATTATTTAATTAACATGATTACTTTTTATTTATCTTAAAATTTAATGTGATACCGACCTCATGAGGTCGGTAT
>JAJOOR010011503.1:0-26004 GCA_036250505.1 Solanum acaule
CCGTTTGAAACCCCCCCCCCCCCCCTAAGAAAAAAAATTCACCCCCACCCCTCTCCACAAGGAACGCAACCCAGAAAGGAAGGGAAAAGGGGGTAAGGATACTAGGAAATATTATCTTAAGTGTGAGCTTTAAACATGGAGATTTATTGCTTTACCACCCACACAAGAGCATCTCTCTGTTGTGAGCATATTCTAAAGCTTTACCATAAATGAGTATATTGTGCATCTAAGACTGCCCAAAACAAATTGTTTATTTAGCCTAGGGAAATCTCATCTATCCTAGCCTTGGTGGACAGAGCTACCTAGTACCTATTGTTGGTGGGAGGTACCACATATCCCGTGGTCTCACGTTCAAATCCTAGTGGAGACAAAGACACTAGTTGATTCTTGCTATCTATCCTAACCTTGATAGACAGAGTTATTTGATACATGTTGCTATGGGAGGTAGCAAGTGGAATTAGTCGAGGTGCACAAAAGCAACCCAAACACATCGAAAAATCACTTTGTTTTGTTGGCGATGATTCAATTCCCCATCTTGTAATTCCCTTTCCCATTTCCCCTTCCCCGACCCCCAATTTTTTTTTTACAAAAAAGGAAGGAACACCCAAAATGGACACATAATCATAAGCATTCCCAATTTAAACTAGAAAATTCAGTCAGTTCAAGGCAAACCAGTATCCGAAACATTGAAAGCATCCTTTTCTACTATCACAAGTTATAAAAATAAAAAAATCACCAACAAACGAAGGTCTCCGCAGATAAACCCTAACTCAGACAAACCACAAATGCAACTCTCTAACTTCTAGTCATAAAAATTGAACAATTCAATGATCAATAAACCCAATAAATACTTGATTTCAGTTTGATGAAGAAAAAAACATCAAATGTAGGGCAGAGAAGAGAACTTACGAGCATGAAACTGAGGGAGTCGGAGAGTCCGAAGAATGAGATTGAGACAGTCGATATACCTGAGACACAGACTGAAAAATATAGAGAAGAAATAGGGCAGATGGGGGAGAGCGTGTAACCACGTGGCTGAATATTAGCGCGTATATAGGGAAACTCTACGACGCAGATATACCCAATTGCTATGTACTAGTAGCACAGCTAATGCTGAGGAAATTACACTAGGCCCAGACGCTCAAGTGGCGCGTGGTGTCACGTTTGACATAGGGTCATGATGTTGATTATGGTGATTGGCGGAAAGAAATTGTTTGAGTGCCTAAGTACACATTTAAATTCGTGCTTGCTCATGAATTTGTTTTTTTAGCTCAAACTAGACTATTTTCGAGAAATTATAGGTCCCGAATGGGAGAAGAATAATCTAGTTTGTTCTTATATAAAGTTGAACAAGTACATGTACGATAATATGACATTATACATAGAGGACACCACACAAAATGTTGTGTAGGATGTGAATTGTCAAATAAAATGTCAAGTAGGACTTATTTGTCTACTTGTTCAACTCTTTACAAGTTTAAGTGTCTACTTATACTGTCAAGACTTAAATTCATTGGGCCGTATGGACACCTATTCTAACACCTAGATAGAACCTTTTATCACCCAATTTTGAACTAAAGGACTACGGAAGTGGATAAAAATTCAAACAAATCACTTATTTAATTCAGAAAACAACTTCTAGCCTTGACATACAACTTGTCTTTGAAAACACTCGTAAATCATCCGTAACAACTAGTCTAGACATGTACAAGAGCTTCCAAGAGAATACAAATTATGAAAGGAAATAAAACACAACTCTCACCATAAGGAAATATTAGTAGAAGTTGTTGGATATCATCATCGTCTTCACCTAAGAAACATCACATATCATGCAACCAAATTATGTCAAGTGGCACAACAAGAATAATATCAGTACAAATAATATATACTGATAGACATTGTCAGTCGATTTGAATCCACCACATAATAACATGTAAATAATCAAAAGAAAACATAAGACTTGAACTATCCACCCTCGGTCTTTTAGCCACTGATTCCCATCACCTTGGATTCATACACTATATTCCCAAGTCACCCAACTTATTCCACTGTCCTCATTAAGAGCTATTTCACCTTTTTAATTGATCGTTGCATAACCCTTATATCATATAATGACTTATCGAAACCACCTACTTTGCCAATCCTAGGGTCTTTTCTACTAATCCTCTCAAGTCCACCAACTAACTTTATTAATTGATAAAAATCCTTTTTTATTTCTCTTGACTTAAACCACACGTGATTCAAACACCATCACAAGTAATTTGAACTATCCAAGGATCCCTAAAACATTTTTTACATTATTTAAGAGAAAATAGTCAAATGTCCCCCTAACCTATTACCGAATTTTCAACTACACACTTATATTTCATGGGGGTTCTATTACTCCCCTATACATTTTTAAAGCGGAATATATAGCCCCCTAAAAGGTCACACCCAGATTTGTGTTAGAAAGTGAATAGACGCGCCCTTGCCACATAATATATATTATTTTTTTAATTAAAAAAATATTATCTTTTTCTTTATTCTATTTTCCTTTTATATTTTTTTCTTCTCTTTCCAGCCCCTTTCTTCTTTTCTTTTTCTTTTTCTTGACAATTGTTTGATGAAACTTTTTCTGCCATTGAAGAGAAAATTTCAAGTTTTATTTGTGACGGCTTTAAGCTTACGATAATGAAATGTGCAGTTATGAAATTTCAAGTTTTATTATTGAAAGGTGAAATTACGTACAAATCTATAATATTCTTTCTTTTTATGCCATTGATCAATCTTTTTTCCACCATCTTCATCTACCTTGCAAACATCAAAAGTTCATCAATCAACCCAACTCACTCCTTCCTTCCTACCATTAATATTATCAAGTCCTAAACCTTTTACATATAAAAAAAACTCAAGTTCAAGAGGAGTTGACGACACATTTCATGTTTTCATTATTGACGACCGCAACAACAATTTTGAAGAGTAAAAATCTGGCAAGAATTTTGATTCCTAACCATTTCATCCATCATTTAATTGATACTCAAGTTAGTTTCATGGTTGCATTTGTCGAATTCTTCAGATTGGGGTAATGAATATATAACAATGAATCTTTTCATTTATATTTTCAAAATCATATATGGATTCCGTTGACAACTCAAAATTCTTTCTGAACTTGAATTTAAATTATTAAATTAGTGCAAATCAAGATAAGAATTTTCCAACCCATTTGGCCATGTGGTTTGGAATGTAAAATGATGATTAACAATTTTAATAATATTAATGAAGAGGTGGTTTTCAAAATTTCCTAATTTCATGCGCAAATTGAAAAATCAAATTCTAGAATCAAGAGGAATAGTGAAATTCCATGGTGAATCCAATGAATGTGACGGTTGCGACGGCTTAGAGAAAGTGAGTGGTGGAGAGAGTTGGTTTATGTTGCTATGAAGAAGAAATGAAATAAATAAGAAAAAAGAATAACTAAAAACACACATATTTATAAAAATTTCAAAAATAAAGTTTTATTATTTGTGTTGGTCCCCACTCTCTCAAAGAGAATGAAATACACTCACTGTGCCACGTCAGCGTCTAGGGAGTAAATTATTTTAGTTTTAAACAGTTCAGGGGGTGATAGGACACCCGTGAAGTTGGAGTGTGTAGTTGGGGTTTCGGGTATAGATTAGGGGGGGCTTTAGACTATTTTCTTCATTATTTAACATGCAATTTCGGTCTACACAAAAACCACCCTAGTATTTAAATATATCAATTCGTCCACTCAAGGATTAATATGTGATAAATACAACACAATACATAAACTTGATCCACTCATAGAACCAATACGTAGAGAAAACACATGTACCAGGTGTGGTACCTGGTCTAACCGTCAATTAGAGGTGGGTGTTAGGTTCTTCGGTATAGTTTTATTAAACTTCAATTCGGTTCTTCGATTTTTGGTTTTAGAAAAGTGTGCACCATATATCAAACAAAACTATTTCGGTTCGATTCGATTTAGTTCAGTGTTTTTAAATTGATTTTCGGTGCGAATAAAAAATAAAATGAGGACAAAATCAAAGTATAAGATACCTAAATTTAAACGCCATGGAACACTTATTGTGCTAACTAAAAGACTATATATATCTTTGTCAAAAACATTGTGCCTCTAGCTACTTCTCAAGAAAAACAAGGACGAAGACAGGTTCCTTTACATAATGTACATTGATAAAAATATGTTTTGGTTCCTCTTGGAAATTAATATTTGAAGTTAACTATTGAACTATACATTTGTTACTACTTTGATTTGTTTATGAATGATTTAATTGTTAATTGACTTTTTATTTTTAGTTAAGAAAATGTCCATAAATATATATAAAGTTCAGTTCTTTGGTGCACTGAAGTTCTGAGACTCTTACACTGAATAAACGTACTTTTGAAAAATAACACTGACACCGAATCGAAAAACTGAAATTGAAGAACTGAATTAGTTCAGTTTGGGTTGATTTTTTTTATTTTTTGATATTTTTGTCCACTCCTACCGTCAATAAACTTGTACCGGCATGGTGCCCGAGAAGTGAATATATGCCAAACATGGTAGCCGAGCCAACTAATTAGAGATATCATGTATCATGTGTGGTACATGTGCCAACCATTAGTATGTACCAGACGTGGTACCCGAGCTAACCAACAATCTCATATCGCAATCACCACTTAGCTAAGTGAATATATGTAATTGCATGATGTTGACACAAGCTAACATTTCAGTAGCGAAGTAGTTAGCGAACACATATAACATCAATGGAAATCAAACAACCATCGCCTACTCTAAAAGACTCGTTCCAGACCATTTTTCCGCTCATAATCTTATTACCCACGATCAGAAGGTAACACCCATCAAAATAACACCTATCAGGCCATCACTTATCAAAAGGTAAATATTAGCTAATCAAGTTCACTACCACCTCAACAAAAATTAATAACACATTTAACTATTTAGACTATGTGTCTGAAGGCCTATACATATAATCTCCATATAACTAACATGGTATTATGTTCTAATTATTCAGTTAAGCCTAGCATATATGGATGTCAAGCAATTGCTATAGAACCTTGAACACAAGTTTTTGATTCTGTAGGGGCAAATTTTGATGGACATAGGCCTAAAATTTGTGGGTCTTGACTTCCTTTACGTTGAAATCCCTCATCTCACTTGTCCCCAAGCTTCAAGTAGCTTGAAAGGGTCTTTTGAGAAACCCTAGTCTATTTTACTACTGAAGTGGGGGAGGAATCATTAAAAAAATTGACTTTTTGAGTTTCTATTCCATCAATCCCACTATCGCCGCTATAGCACCGTCGACATAGCAAGAAAATTCCAACTATGGCTGGATGGCATTAGTCCGGATCAAATTCAAAATCTAAATTTTTTGTTGTGCTACCCCAATTTAATGTGGTAGTGTATTTTAAAAAAAAATTGGGATTTCACACGAGGTGTCTTTTGAATAATGACGGATGGGTCGTTATCCCAAAAGAAACATTGTGCGAAATCCCAAAAAATTTGAAATACACTACCAATTAAATTGGGTGGCACGATGAAAATTGTAATTGGAACTTGATTAAGGCTGATGTCATCCCGCCATAATGGAAATATTTTCATTATTGCAGTGCCACTGTATTAGCGTGTCAGACGCTATAGCAGGATTAACGAGATAGAAACCTAGAAAACATGGATTCTTTTAATTTTCCTCCTCTTCTTTAATGGTAAAATAAGCTAGGGTTTACTCAAAAATACCCTCATAAGCTGCTCTAAGCTTGGGAACAATAGAGATGGGGGATTTCAACACAATAAGTGTTGAAACCTATGGGATTTTAGCCTACGTCCATCAAAATTTGCCCATATGGAGCCAGAAGCTCGCGATCAGAGTTCTTCAATAGTTGATTGGCGTCCAGGTTGTCTTAACTTAGTAGTTAGACATGTCCTTAATTATATAATACCATGTAAGTTATTGAGAGATTATATGTATAGACTTTTGAGCATGGAGTCTGGATGGGTCAAATGCATTACCAATTATTGTTGGGGTGGTAATGGACTTGAATGGACTTGACTAGCTAATGTTGACCTTATGCTGAGTGTTGGGTATTATTCTGAGGGATTTGGATTGTGAGCGGGAAACGAACTAGAGGGAGTCTTTTAGTGTCACACCCCGGGCCTACACCCTGGGCAGGACTGACACTCGAGAACCATTTATGGCCCCAAGTAAACCCTTGGCCTGGCTTACTACTCAGCGGAAGACTTAAATAACAAGAAACAGTCTCAAAAGATAAACTCATGCAATAATATAGAATGTCTTAAAAGAAACATTCAACTAGCCAAAAAGGCAACTCAAGTCTTAACATAAACAACTGAAAATGGAAATACTAATGAACTATAAGTATCCGTCTATGAAGCCTCTAAAACTATAAGGGATGTCGGGACAAGACCCCTGATCATCCTAACAACTGAATTACTAAAACAATATAAAAGGGGATCCTCCGGAAAACAAGGAAGCTCATCAACTGACTCTGAATGCTCAACTGTATCAACGAAGCGTTGTATGTTGATCTTGGTTACATGTATCTGCATCATAAAATGATGCAGGCCAAATGGCATCAGTACATTAAATGTATGAGCATGCGAAGGGAAAACTAAACATGACATAAGCTTAAACTGAATTATGAAAGAAACACCTATCTTAGTTTTACTCAACTAAATGCAAAAATAAACAACAATAACGATGCAGTTTATATAAAGCATTTAAACAATAAGTAACAACTCAATGTATTGGATAAATACAATAACAACTCAATTTTTATATATAACAAAGTAATATAATTCTGTGGGAGTTTCTCTAACCGATAACCATCACTATGAGCTATGTGATAATACATCGTATCGCCTACGCTGCCAGAATTGTCCTATAACTTGTCAGGATATAGAACGCCTCAACTAAGTGGATTCACTAGTCTATGCTAGAAAACATTAATGAATCATCTAAAAAGTATGACCCTTTCTACCCACGTTGGCTACATGGTTTATGGAGACTTGAGTTATTATGAACTCGTCCCCATATCGGTGCTCAATACTACTCCCAAAATACTCAGCTCATATGTTTAAAAACATAACTTTTTCTCTGTGGTTTGAGATTATTACTCAAAAACTAGTTCAAAAACTCTCTTGGAAATCGGTGTTTCCGTTCTTATTTAAATGTGAAAACATTTACTTTTTGGGAATACTTAGTTCCCATATATTTTTTTAAGAAAATGAACTTCACTCTTACTCTTACTCAACTCAATGCTCAAGTCTTAAATCAAGTTTAAAAACATTTGTAAAAGACTTTTGAAAACGACTCTAAGAACTCTCTAGACTTGGCTCTTAACTTTCCTTGAATTTGAATTTATGGATTTAAGGTTATGATTCATGTTTACGGATGATTTCTAGATGTTTAGAATTCATTTAGAGTAGTTAGAATCGATAGGAAGTGTTAGTACACTTTAGAAGGACTCAAACGGGCTAAACGACGAAAAACGGGTGGGGGTAGGCGAACCTGGCGCAATGCTGGCGCGGGGCGCCAGCCCCTAAAGTACTAGAACCCATTTCTAGTGCACTGCTGGCGTATCAGTGGCGCATTTCGCTAGCTTTCCCCCAGGTAAACCCGATGAATTTTTCTTCTCGTTTTCTAACCTTAATTCTATTAAATTCGATTCTTTTTCTCAATATCTCTTTAGATTCAGATACCCAAAATATGTACACAAGAATCCAACTAAAAAAAAACTCTTAAAATTGATAAAACCATCTCAAGAAACTCATCAATCCCATATAAGTTCAAGAATGAAAGCAATTCAAGAACACAACTCAAGAACATCAAATTCTCAATCTTTTAGGACAAAAATTACACTGAAATAAACATGTTTGGCGCGTGGGTGAACGAACTCAATGCTATGTGAACTCACATACCTCGTAGGATCGAATCCTTGGCGAAATCCGCAATCAATTCCTCAAGAAATCGACAAATCTTGATCTTTCTCTTCTTTTCTCTAAAACCCTAGTGTGAAATCTTTGAGTGCGTAAACTGAAATAATTCAGTTTAGACCCCTAATTAATTCTAAAAACGAAATAACTTAATTGGGTAAGGAAAAGACCCTAATACCCCTCTAAAATCCGGGTGGCTTTCCTTATTCGGATAGCCCGACTTCAAACGAGTATATCTCCCTCATATGAACTTGAAAATTAGAAAACTCGGTGGTGTTGGAAAGATAATTCAACGACCTTTCATTTGATATCTTGTAGCTCACCTAACTCATCCTGCTGAGAGTTATGGTCGTTTGAAGTTGACTCAGAACTCATACTTAACATAACTAGTCAAATTTCAGATTTTCATTATTTCCAAAAATGGTTCTTTCTAATTCTAACTCTTCCAAAAATAGCGGGATGTTACATTTAGAGTTGGTGATGTTTGTTTGATATTCGTTGATGTTATATATGTGCTTGTCAACTACTTCGTTAGTATTACTTGTATAATGTATGGTTAGATATAAAATGAGTATAAACTGAAATACTAGATTGTGTCATTCTCATGCAATTGAATATGTTTACTTGGGTATACAAGTATTATTTTATTCATTGTGATTATGATGTCTGATTGCTGGTTGGATCGGGTGACATGCCTAGTACATATATACTAACAATTGGCACGGGTACTACTCCCGATACATGATATCTCTTGATTAGCTCGATACATATTCGGTTGACTCAAATACCACGCCAAGTATATAATATCTTATTGATTGGCTCGGATACCACACATGTACAAATTTACTAACGGTTGGATCAAGTATCACGCCTGATACATGTGTTTTCTTTATGTGTTAGTTCCTTCAATGGACCAAATTTATTTATTAATCGTATTGTATTTATCACATGTTAGTCCTTGAGTGATTAAGTTGATGTATTTAAATGCTAGAGTGATCCTTATAAAGATCGGGATTGCATGTTAAATACCATAGACAATGTTTTTGGGATCCTTAGGTAGTCCAAATTATTTGTGATGACGTTGAATCATGTGTAGGTTGAGTCAAGAGAAATAAGAAGGGTTTACTGGTTTATAGAGTTATATGTTTGTAGATTTGAGATCAAGAATGGATTTAGTAAAAAATACACTGGTCTTAGCAGAATGGGTGGTCTTGAATTGAAAAGTCATTAGTGATTAAAGGTTAGGCAAAGATTGACTAGGAATGTGAAACGACTCTTAATGGGGGACTTGGTAGTGGAATGAACTGGGTGACTTGGGAATATAGTGTATGAATCCAAGGTGGTGGGACTCGGTGGCTAAAAGATTGGGGGTGGATTGTTCATGTCTTATGTTTTGTTCTAATTATTTACATGTTATTATGTGGCGGATTTGGATTGACCGATAGTTCCTATCAGTTCATGTTGTTTGTACTGATACTACTCTTGTTGTGCCACTGGGCATAGTCTGATTGCAGGATCTTTGATATTTCTTAGGTGAAGACGATAATGATTTTCGACAACTTCTACCTCTCTTTCTTTATGGTGGGAGTTGTGTCTTATTTTCCTTCATTATTTGTACTTTCTTAGAAGCTCTTGTAACTATTTAAACTAGTTTCTAAGGAGGGATGTAGATATTTTCAAAGATATGTGTTTTGTTAAGGTTGACAATTGGTTTTCATAATTAATTAAGTTGATTTGTTGAATTTTATTTATTTTTGTGATTTATCAATTTTAAATTGGATGGTAAGAAATCTCCTATCTAGATGTTAGAGTAGGCGCTAACACGGAATGATGGTTTGGATCGTGATAATTCTCCAGTTAATAAGTGGAGACCGCACAACCCTTTCATGCAAGACCTAACTAGATTGTGGAACAAACACCTCCTTCACGTCAAGCTTAAACTAGAGTTTGGATCGAGAGTCAAAATAGGAAAGGACCTAACTTTATTGCTTTTATAACATATTAAATATTGGGGAGGATTTTCAAATTAAATGAGATATTTAAGATTCGAGATGAATTATTTATTTTTAACATCACCACGTATTCTTCGATTAAAAATAAGGATAAATTAATGTAAAAGTATAGTGGAATGGATATATATGGACCAAAAATATAATTAGAAGGTGTATTTGAAACAAAAATATAACGATGAGTGTATTTAAACTATTTCCAATAGTATATGTGTATATTTGACTCTTTTCTATGTTTAAATATATCTATAAACTATATGGTTTAGACTTTAGAGAATAGTACAAAAGTAGCTCATTCTACCCATGTCACTTATTTGTTGTTTTAAAAGTGTAAGTCAAAATTATTATTATTATTCCATTTTATCCCTAATAGTTATTGTTCTTGAAGACTACATTCTAAAATCACCTTAATGGAGATGACATAAATATATAGAGAAAATATTTAACGAATAAAAATTACTCCCTCTGTTCCATTTTAATTTAAATTATGGCATGCAAGTCATTATAGATTGATGTGTATATTTAAATTTAAAATTATGACATGCAAGTCATTATAGATTGATGCGTATATTTAGTTAGTTATTCTATTGAATTATTCACAAATTATATCAAATCGTCATAATTTTAAGACTACAAATTAAAAGTGAAAAATTAATTTGAAATTATGACACACGACAGATCAATATGTCGTCATGCTATATTGTATTAAATTATTTTGTGAAATTACTTAAAACATGTCAAATTATCATAATTCAAAGTTACAAATTAAAAAGAGGAAAACAATTTTAAAGTGAGTCTATCTTTAAAAGAAAAATTGAATTTTATTTAAGAATATTCATAAAAAGATGTATCAAACTATTTTAAAAAGATGACATAAATCTCGAAACGGGCTTTACATGTATTAACTCATTTTTCTTTTACTATATACTTCATAGACTAAAAAAATTCTTTGACCAAACTTTAAGATATAAACAAAAGTTCAAAATTGAAAATAACTATATCAATCTTATGTATTTAAACTTATTTATTTACGGACCTCAAGGAGATTCATAAGATGAAGACATAATCACATAAATCTCGAAATAGGATTTATATATACTAGCCATTTTTCATTATTACTTTATTGACTAAGAAAAAATTCTTTGACCAAAATTTAAGATAAAAACAAAAGTTCAAAATTGAAAATAACTATATCACTCTTATGTATTTACTTAATCTTATCTCTTTACTAGAAAGATTGACAATAAGTTCATACACTCTGTATTATATATATATTGTCACAATTGCAAATACTTCAAAGTAAAAAAATTATATACTATTTTTCTTAATATAACATGAAGAAGGCTTTGATGATTGTGATTTTCATAGTTATCTCCATGATCTTTTCATCTGGTTAGTCTCTTTCTTCGCCAATCTGCTTTTTTTTATGAATGTTAGTCAACTTTTTTTTTTTTTTTACAATAATGATAACAAGATTTATTCATGTTGTGATTTTATTAAGGGTGTCAAGTGAAGTGAGTTAAGAAGGGGGGCATAATCCAATCTATTCAATGATCGTAATAATATTTTAAAAAATATATATTTTGAAGTACCTAATAGTTTTTATCTTTTTCTTATTTATGATTGTATATAATATATTAATTAATGTTTCTCATGAGTCAATATTAACTATATATCAATTCAATTTTTTTAAATTTTTATTAACTATGAATTATTTAGCGATGTGCTAATAATATTTTAATCTTTAGATGTGGCAACATGAGTAAATTTTTGTGATTATGTTCATGATTGTGACACCTGAACCTGCTACGATATAAGATGTATTGGTGGAGTTTGTAGGTGTTGTGATGGATCACAATGTTCTACTGGTGATCAAGAAAATGTTATCATTAGTCGCAAAGTACTGAGCTTGCAAGACTCTTCGAATTAGCTATTATATAGCTATTTAAAATTTAAGTTGTTCATGTAAATCTAATTAATGCCTTATTATTGGCTAATGAATTAAAAAAATATGTTCTAAGGGTTTATCTCAATATTAGTTTATGTTTATTACTTGAGCATGTTGAAATAATAACAATACTAATTATGTTTCGATCATCCCAAATAAGTTGAGATTAGTTATATTAATCATCAAGCGAGTATTATGCTAATATTGTTACTAAAAGAAAAAAAAAATTGTCGGCATACAAATTCTATAGCGAAACAATAAAATTTGTCACTAATTTTATTTAGTGATGAATTACTTAAAACTCTATTTAGCTACAAGCAATTTAGCAACAGACTAATGAAAAAAATTTGTAACTGATTTAATTTTTTTTAATGCAAGTACAAATAAAAATTATTAAAAGTCATGTATATGTTATAGTCGTATAAATTTCTAAAGGATAAACTATTCCTATAGAACCTATAATAGAAGTGTTAACATCTGAAATAAAATCTTAACTAATAGATATCACCTATTTACTTCTATCGCATCTATTTACTCTATCTATCATCATTGAGTTTGCACGGATTGTATGTCCAATAAGAGTAAACTATTTTAATTATTTAAAAGTACTTCTACTAATTTGTTAAATACATAATTTTTCAATAATCTTTTTTTTTTTTTAAATAAGTGCTTGTAACTACCCAATAACAATGTCAAACAGACTCTAAATACCCTTCCATAAAATATCCTCACTAATTATAGAAAATGTCACATTTCCTTTAACTTTAGTTATTTAGCTTCTTTTTAGTTCTTTTGCTATTTATTTTTCTACTTTTTTTTCTTTTTATATTTCTCTGTTCATTTAATTATTTTTACACCATAATCCAATTTATATTCAATATTTATTTTATATACTTTATTTCTTTTTATTTATTTATTACTATATCATTTATTTTTTCTCTACTTCTTTATTTTTCTTGTTATTTTTTTATTTTAAAATTTTATGTATATTTGCCCATTTATTTCAAATTATTTTCTCTTTACACCATAATCTAATTTGTACTCAATTTTTATTTTATATATACTTATTTTCTTCTTTTTATTTTTCCTTTTTTTCGTTATTTCTTTATTCAATTATTTTTCCTCTTTTTATTTTTCTTTTCCCCCTTTTTTTTCTCCTTTATTGGTTCCTTTTATTTTTGTACTTTATCTTTTTATTTTTATTTCTTTATTTCTTGTTCCTTTCCTCTCCTTTTCTCCTTTTCTCGATTATTTTTGTTCTTTATTATTTTTCTTTCCGTTCATTTTTTTTTTCTCAAATCATAATATTTTTTATTTTTTTTTTATCATAATTTAATTTCATATTTTCTGTCACGATCCAAAAATAGGGTGTGATGGCCCCTGTCTTATCCCACCAAGACAGGTCAACCTAACAACCCTCTATAAGGGCAAACACGGAAATACAAGAGAAAACAAAGAACTAATGACAACATATCACATAAATCATAATATAAACATAACCTTCCCCAAAATCTGATGTCACGAGTACAAAATACTAGATAATAATACAGATGTAATGAAAGAACAAGTGTGAATATCTCCATTTCTATAATCAAAATAAGGCATGAAAATAAAGGTATGTGTCGTATGCTGGAGCAACTAGGAGCTACCTCACGTACTCTTAAGTGCAAGCCTCGGACACTGATGCGAGATGATGATCAGAACGGACCGGGCCCGCAATCTACACAAGTGTAGAAAAGCAAGAGAGTGAGTACCAAAACAACAACGATACTCAACAAGTATCCTATCTGACCCTAAACAAAGAGGTGCCGAACACCCTCAACCCTAACGCACCATCTAAACCTCCAAAACTCTATAACCTGCACAAAAATCAGAATCCAACCCATCCGAGCAATTTTAATAGCAACAAAAGACATACCCCGAGCTTCCAAATCCCAATTTTATACAAGTTTAAGTGTCTATTATATTTATTTGTTCAATTTTGTATAAGTTTAAGTATCTGCTTGTGCACACTCAAAATTAAAGAACATATTTGCCTTCTTTAAGTGAGTAGGTACTATTACGAACAATAAAGTTCACTTCTTTTAACATAACAAATTTTCAAGTACTAATGATTTCATAGTGATATAGAGTAGCCTACATAAACTCATTTAGTCTTCTTAGATGAAAGTATTTCTTCATGGTGAAAGATGTTGGTTGAATAGAAGGAGATATTCATGGCGCAAAAGTTTTAGAAACTAAGTGAATTTCTTTGTCTAAAACATAAATAGTCAGACAAACATCTTGAGGATGCTGTGTAATAAGAGCCATGTATATGAAATTTATGTCACACAAAGTACATAAGAAATCTATTAAAATCTGAGAAAAAGATGTACTATAACTTTCATTTTAGTGAGTATTATATTGTTTCTTTTGAAGGCAACAAAGCATACTATAATGTCAAAAAAGAACCTCAATGTCCCCTTCTCTAAAACGAAAGTATCAAATAATCACCCCTTCTATATTAAACTAAATGGTTCCTTGATTGTTGACGTGACTAATCTAATTTTGGGAGCATAGAATAAGTAAAGATATACGTTTTATATGATATAATATACATAAAATGTCATATAAGATATTTGCGGCTAAGGAAGCCACAAATGTCTATTTGTTTAACTTTATACAAGCTTAAATGTCTAACACTACACATTCATGTATTATCCCATTTTATTTTGTGACTTCTAGAACTCTCAACAGATGAATTTATATATAAAAATATCATTCTAGAAATTTATCTAACAAAGTTATTGAATTTTGTTTTATATTAATAAAATCACTTAATTCCTTAATGAGTTTTTTTTTAATTTTAATTAATTAATTAATTTATTTATAGGGTCTATGTAAATATGACATATACAAAATAATTTATTTTTTATGTCATTTTAAAAAAAATAAAAATAAATATACAAAATTCTAGCACCATCTTATTCAAAACCCATCCACTCCCCCAACTCACCTGCCAATCCATAACTACAGAAGTTATTACTTGTAAAATTCTCTTATCAATCTTCCCCAATATTCATCAGTGATTGTAAAGGGCACCGTCTTTCTTACTGTATAGCAAAAAATGGCAGGGCCTCAGTGCTGCGAGAATCCACCAGCTTTGAGCTCAAGCAGTGGACATGGATCTGTTTTGGAACTTGGAGGATTCAAAACCTACGTCTCTGGTTCTTCCAATTCCAAACACGCCATTCTTCTCATCTCCGACGTTTATGGTACTAACCCTTTTAACCCTTTTGTCTTTTATGAAATTGGGCATCTGGGTTCTGCTCAATTTGCACTTTATTTCTCTTTCTTGCCCTTTTTTATCAGAAAAATTGAGGAATATATTGATCAATTTGGTACTACAGAAGACATTTTTTGTTGGTTGGGTTGTGGAAAAAACAATTCGGGTCGTGCTTTGTGAGTGTTAAAGGTTGATAATAATGTGTAAATGTTCAATGGAACAGCAGTGATATACTATTGTTTTGTAGAAAGATGATTATTTGTGCCGTAGTTGCGCCTTTGCTTCTTGTCGTATCTTACTTAGTAAAGCAACCTTTGGTGTTAGGCGCTCACCTTTGTCCAAAAGTGAGGAAGTCATTTACCTGTTTGATGGACAATGTTTTTTTTGCAAATATGTTCCGGCAATGTAGGGGTAAGGTTTATCGGTAACACAATCTCTATCCCCCAAGCTAGGGGTAAGGTATGTGTATATACAACACTCCTAGACCTTGCTTGTGGGATTCAATGAGTATGTTGTTGTTGGTTTAATCAAACACCATAAAATAACTTATTTTTGAAAAACATTGCTGTAGTTTGGTTTGAGAATCTCAAAGTTGAAGAAAATTGTAGAGTACAACAAATACCTGTTTTGGATTAGCAAGGACAAGTAGATGTATATGGGAGAAGGAAAAGAACTCAGCACTTCCTTTTTCAAAACTACTTCTTGTGTCCCATTATCTTAGTTGTTTGCTATTTTGGTAGTTCAGTGGATTTTTCTATGACTACAAATGTTTCATTTCTAAATTTTATGAACTAGTTCATTCTCTGTGTAGTATCTAAACATGTAAATTTTATTTCAAATGTTGGATTTTTGATTGGAAATTAGATGTTTTGACCCTTGGTAATGTTGGACATCTCTCTTTTGAGCCGAAAGAAGCATATTATGGTGTAAGGATTATTGTTATTATATATGTCGAAGACAATCTCTTAATGTTATGAATACTTTACAGGTTATGAAGCACCAAATCTGAGGTATGCACTGCTTCTCAAGTTCAGCTTGCAGTTGTCTAATAGTACCTTCTAAAATTACTTTTTCTTTTCCACTTCATAATTTGTTATTTTTTCATTGTTATTTTTTCATATATTTCTGTACTAATGTTTGCACCATGTGTATGCTCTTGGATGCTTCTTTACTGTCAACAATACCATTTCTTGCTTTCATAGATATAAGAATATCATATACAACCACAACTATAACAACAAACAACAACCAACAACATACCCAGTGTAGTCCCACTCACAAAGTGGGGTCTGGGAGGGTAGAGTGCACCCAGGCCTTACCTCTACCTTAGAGATAGAGAGGCTGATGCTGATTAAGATAGACCTTTGGCTCAAGGAAAACCAGTCCAGAAAAAAGGAGCAACAGTCTAACAGGAGTATAAGAAACATCATATAATAACAAAAACAATAAATAGTAACAGAATAGAAACTACAATGCTACAATATGATAATAGAGGTACAAGGAACAACAAAGAGTAACAAAAATCAAAGGACAAGAAACTAACGAAGCAATACTATGACTACTAATATGAATGGACTGCAAGACAACAAACTGCTACCTACTTATCAACCACAACTCTTTTTTAAGAAAACAAAAAGTCGATGCCCTAGGGTTCATCTACCTGATGATAACTTTAGGTTTTGCTCCTTAGACATCAGCAATACCAAATTCAACCACAAATCCATCAGAACCAGAAAAAAGAATAGAGAGAGAAGTCTGAATACAGATTTTACCTTATATAAAATGAAGTTTGAATTACAGAATTCAGATGATCCACTGATCTTGTCGTTGTATCCTTTTGCTTACATTTCAATGGAAGAAGTAGGGGTGATTGTTCTTTCCAATTTTTCCAGTAATTAAGCTGCAAGAAGTTTCTATTTTATCTTGGGCTGATTCCAAAACTTAACTGCTGTTATGTAGGAAGCTTGCTGACAAAGTTGCAGCTGGGGGTTACTATGTGATGGTTCCTGATTTTCTTTATGGGGATCCTTACAATCCTGAAAATACGGAGAAGCCTATAAAAGTCTGGTTACAATCACATGGAACAGTATGCCTTCTGATTGATTTCTTCTTGTAATATTGCCATAGATTTGCATCAAGAATGAAAGGAGGCAACACCATCATTATCAGAGTTTTCCATCCATTTACTTGATCATGCTTGGGAATGCCATTGTGCAACATTAATATTATCGGGCTCACCGCCGTGACATTCATTTTTTCCTTTGTTCTGTTAGGATAAAGGATTTGAAGATGCAAAGCAGGTTATTGCAGCTTTAAAAGATAAAGGCATATCTGCGATTGGAGCGGCAGGGTTTTGCTGGGGTGGTATGTTGTTCAACTTTCTCTTTTAGGATTTTTCGTCCCTTGCCCGCCTAGGATGTATAGGGTCAATTTCTTTTAGTTGTCTAAGATTCTGACCTTCTGTTTTCTTAACAGGCAAGGTGGTTGTTGAACTAGCCAAGTCTGACAACATTCAAGCTGCAGTGCTATTGCACCCATCATTTGTCTCTGTGGATGATATTAAGGGTACAATTGTTTTTTACCAGAATCATTTGTGATCGGATTTAGCTATTACTCCAGGATTTTGAACAAGTGTGTTGCATGTGGGACAAAGCATTTGATGTCTCAATGGAACTAGAATACTGGTGACTTGTTCAGTCAAGTTAGCCTCTCTCTGCGTGAGGCAGGGAGATTCAGTTTGATGTTTAGTACTCCGTCCAGATATTGCTGTTCTATTGTTCAAAGTTTAGTTTCATTCTTATATGAAAAATTATTAGTGCTTTCGATATTCCTTCGTCTTAAGTAGTATTTGCTATCAAGTGTTTTTTGAATTATGGTGAGTAAATTGAACGGCATCATTTTTTTAGATTCTTCCTATTTCCTTTTTTATCTTTATTTTTTCCCTCTCCTGAATGGAGCTGATTATGTATCTTTTGGCAGAGGTGAAGGCACCAATAGCTATTTTGGGAGCTGAAATAGATCAGCTATCTCCTCCTGAGCTTGTTAAGCAGTTTGAGGAGATTTTATCATCAAAACCTGAGGTACCCGAACATTCCTATGTTTAAAGATTACTATTTTCGAAAGACTTATCTGTGAAATAGTACACACCTGTTTATTTGGTGGATGTATTGAGATAAGTGGATACCTACTTTAATGAATTTCTTAGATAGTTTTAGATTTATCCATTCCGTTTCTTTTATTGCCATCCATCAAAATAGGTGGACAGATTTGTGAAAATTTATCCTGGTGTTTCCCATGGATGGACTGTTCGGTACAATGTGGAAGACAAGACGGCTGTGCAGAGTGCTGAAGAAGCTCATCAGGATATGTTGGACTGGTTTACCAAGCATGTGAAGTGAGTGGAAAGAACCCTAGCAGTTGAAAAATTAGCCATGATAATATAGTTATGGAGCTCATTATATTATGGATAAAACCCTGTATGTATATTTTATTTAAAGAGGATTTATCTTGCTATGTTTATGTGAAATGTACTGTATATCTGAAGTTTTTTCTTATGCATTTTGCCTGAGAATGATAAGCAATATACATTTCTGGTACTGGATGTTCTGTATATTAATTAAATGCTTACAAGATTGGCAATTGCATGTACTTTTTCTAGGAAAAGGCATTATTCCTGGTAGTAAGTTGGGAGACTGCATACCACCAAAGGATGTGGTGCAGTCTCAGGTTCGAGCTTATGGAAAAATCTTTGGTAGGGAGCACTTTCCTCAAATGAGGTCCTATGCAAGAATTCAGATTAATCGGGATCTAATGCAGGTACTGGCTATGGGAAACCAATAAAAGGAAGTTTGAGATACTGCTTCAAGGACAATCTAATATTTGAGTATCTCAGAGATAATTCACTAAAAGAAGGCAATTAGTCATGTTATGCAGAGGAAGTGGTGAAATTCCTTGAGCTAATATATCCTCACTTTTTTTTCTTGGCTAAGCATAAATAATCAATACTCATAAGATCGTAACAGTAAAAAAATAATCGACTTTGAATTTCAAACAAAGTGAAAAAACAGGGGAAAACATTTAAAGACCAATAACAAGGAGGGGACCCTCTGTGCAAAGCATTGGCTCTTCCCCCTTTAATTGATCTTACTAGATGCGAAACCAAATTTATTGGGGCCTTACTGTCACGGACTTAGAGTGATGGCTAAAGATCCGTGCGGCCCTTGACAATTTACTCACTAATCTTCCAAGTTCTTGTAAACTCAAGGAAGCCTTTAAGACTTGGTTTGCTAAGAGAATGTTTAAGGAAAGACTTTTGAAGAACAAAGAGAGTTTTGGGAAGAAGGCTTTTTGTATTGCTTGAAGGCTTTACAACTTTTCTTGGTGCCTTTGCAAATGGGGGCACCTCTATTTATACTACTCTCCAAGGACTAAAGTGCAATTAATATTTACATGATAAGTCCCTCAAATATTTATACTTTGGCCCCTATCTAGAGAATTCTACATTTCTCTAAAGATTTCTTGACATATCTAAGGGTTTCTAGCCTTTCCTTGATTCTAGAAACCTCCGCGCCTCCTTGGTTGCAAAATTTGCCTATGTTGGTGGCGGGACGTCACATGCTCCCCCACCTGATGATGCGACGACCGCGGCGCATTGCTGCAAAAACTCCCGGATTTGGTCTTTGAACTGCCACAAGTCTTCATATTTTTCCCATGTGGCCTCCTCCGGGGATTGTCCCTTCCAATGTATAAGGAACATGGCGCTGGCGGGTTGACCTCGCTTCCGTTTTGCCTGATAATCTATGATGGCTTCGATCTCTCGGTCGTGCGAGGCGGTGACAGTAATAGGGGCCCGTCGGGGTTGGCTCCGGCTAGGGTCTTCCTTGTCCTCATGATAAGGCTTGAGGACGCTTGCATGAAATACTGGGTGGATTTTAAAGTGGGGAGGCAACTCCACTTTATATGAGATCTTGCCTACCTTGGCAACGATCTTGAACGGTCCCTCGTATTTCCGCACTAAGTTTTGATGAACGCCCCTTAATGCTTTGAACTGTCTTGGGTTGAACTTCACCAAGACCATGTCGCCTTCTTTGTAGTCTGTGGGACGCCTCTTGCGGTCGGCGAACTTCTTCATTTTGCTTGCTGCCTTGTCCAAGTAGGACTTGGCAGTGTCAAGCTGCTCTTCCCATCCTTTGGCAAGATGGTAAGCTCCCAAACTCTTCCCTTCGAAGGCAGTCGGTAAAGAATGTGGAGTTTGGGGCTGTTGGCCTGTCGCCAGCTCAAACGGTGTGCGCCCGGTGGACTCGCTCCTTTGCAAGTTATATGAAAACTGCGCCATGTCTAGGAGTTTTGCCCAATCCTTCTGGTGCGCACTGACATAGTGTCTCAGATAGCACTCCAACAGGGCGTTGACGCGTTCGGTCTGGCCGTCGGTCTGCGGGTGGAAACTTGTGGAGAAATGTAGCTTTGTGCCAAGGATCTCGAATAGCTCCCTCCAAAAGTTTCCAGTAAAGCGGGGGTCTCGGTCGCTAAAGATATGTCTGGGCAGCCCCCAATATTTCACCACGTTCTTGAAGAATAATCGAGCGGCCTCTTTTGCGGTGCATCCGGCTGTGGCGGGTATAAAGGTAGCATACTTTGAAAACCTGTCCACCACGACCATGATAGTCCCATACCCGTCGGATTTAGGTAGGGAAGTGATGAAGTCCATGGTCACGCTTTCCCACGGACGTTCCGCTACGGGCAGTGGCTCCAGTAGTCCTCCCGGATGCCTTTGCTCCACCTTGTCTTGTTGACATACAAGACAGGTTTGCACGTATTGCTCGATGTCATCCCGCATGTGTGGCCAAAAGTATATAGCCTCGATCAATGACCTTGTGCGTCGTTGCCCCGGGTGCCCAGCCCACGGTGTGTCGTGGCTTTCTTTAATAATTTGCCGCCTTATTGTCCCAAACTTGGGTACATAAACTCTCCGTCCGGCAGTAAGCAAGAGGCCGTCTTCTACCCAAAAACGCCTAGTCTCGCCACGGGCAGCTAGCTCCAATAGCCTCTTAGCTTCTGGGTCGTGTTGCATGCCATCCTTAATTGCACCTCAGATATCCCAATGAACTGTAGTGATGGCAGCAAGCTCGGCCTTCCGACTGAGTGCATCGGCCACAACATTGCCCCGTCCTGGCTTGTACTCCAAGATGTAGTCGAATTCTGCTAGAAAATCTTGCCACCTAGCTTGCTTAGGGGTGATCTTCTTTTGTGACTGAAAATAGCTGGTGGCCACGTTGTCGGTCTTGACCACGAACTTGGAGCCTAGTAGGTAGTGTCTCCATGTGCGCAGGCAGTGTACTATGGCCGTCATCTCTTTTTTCTGCACCGTGTACCGCTGTTCGGTCTCGTTCAGCTTGCGGCTCTCGAAGGCTATCGGGTGTCTATCTTGCATTAAGACTCCCCCAATGGCAAAATCTGAGGCATCCGTATGTACTTCGAAGGTCTTTGAAAAGTCGGGCAGCATCAAGACCGGTTCTTCTGTTATGGCGGCCTTGAGACCTTCGAAGGCCTGCTGGCACTCCTCGCTCCAAACCCACGGCTTATTTTTCTTCAATAACTCGGTCAGCGGAGCGGCCTTTGCAGCGTAGCCCCTTATGAACCTGCGATAATAATTCGCAAGTCCAAGGAACGATCGTAGCTCGGTCACTTTAGTGGGCACCTCCCATTCTTGGATTGCTCGAATTTTTGCCTCGTCCATCCGTAGCTTGCCCTGGCTGATGACATGGCCTAAGAAGTGCACCTCATGTTGGGCAAACTCGCATTTTTCCCGCTTGATGTATAGTTGGTTCTCCCGTAAGATTTGGAAGACCTTCCTCAGATGTTCCACGTGCTCCTCCAAGGTGCTACTATAGATGACTATGTCGTCCAAGTACACCACCACGAATTGATCCAAGTATGGATGAAAGATCTTGTTCATCAACGTGCAGAAAGTGGCGGGTGCGTTGGTTAAGCCAAAAGGCATCACCAACCACTCATATGCCTCGTATCTAGTCACGCATGCTGTCTTCGGTTCATCCTCTTCTGCGATGCGTACTTGGTAGTAGCCTTTTCGGAGGTCTACCTTGGTGAAGTACTTGGCCTGCCCAAGCCTGTCAAACAAATCTGCAATAAGCGGGATAGGATATTTATTTTTAATAGTTACCTTATTGAGTTCCCGGTAGTCGATGCATAGACGTAATGACTCGTCTTTCTTTTTCTGGAACAATACCGGCGCTCCATAAGGTGCTTTGGATGGACAGATGTGACCGGCCTCGAGGAGCTCTCTCAACTGCTTTCGTAGCTCCTCTAACTCGGGTGGAGCCATGCGATAAGGTGCATGTGCGGGCTGTTTGGCTCCAACCTCCAGCTCTATCTTGTGGTCTACCTCACGCCTCGGAGGTAGAGTCTTTGGCAGCTCATCGGGCATCACGTCCTTGTTCTCCTCCAGGACTTTCTCTATGATCGGTGGCAAGGTCTCCTTAGCACCATTGTCTTCTTTCGAACTTGCAATGGTAGCTAGGAACGTCGGTTCTCCTTTCTTTAGGCCCTTCACGATCTGCATGGCTGACAAGAGGGCATGTCCTTCCTTTTTCGGTACCTTGACTAGGGGTACCATGCACGACCCTTCATGCTCCATAACCATGAGTTGCTGGAGGTAGGGGTCGATCATCGTATGGCAGCGCTGGAAGAACTCCTGCCCAAGAATTATGTCAAATATGTCTAAAGGAGCGACGGTAAAGTTTGTCTTACCTTGCCATTTTCCCATCGTAATGCTTACTCCTTTTGCGACCCCGCACACGGGAGTTGGTGGGGCATTGACGGTCTTGAGGTGGTTGTTGCTGGGAACATAGTTTAGCCCTAACCTCTCTGCCGCCGTCTTGGTCATAATGTTCGCTTCTGCCCCGGTGTCCACCATGGCACGAGCTGCGCGTCCATTAATGGAGATGTCTACATACTGCGTGCTGAAGTTCCCTGACTTCTCCGTCTGCTTGGCTATCGCCCCGCATAGTCCTACCATGCCTAGCTGCGTTGTGCCCGCTTCCTGCCCTTGCTCTTGTGCGTCCTTCTCCTTCCGTTCGCGTAGGATGGCACCAAGGTTCTTCATTTCCGGGCACCTGGCATAGCCGTGCGATCCTCCGCATATGTAGCATCCATCTCCCTTGGTGGTCTGCGCCTTCTTCTCCGTGTAGTTCTGGCGCACAAACCGCTTGCTGTCTGGTTTGTGGGAGTCGGGCTGTCTTGGGTGCGCCTGCTGCTCCTTGCCTCGGCCACGATCTCCCCCACCTTTGGCATGATTGCCCCTTGCATCCTTGCCTTTGGCCTTATCATGTCGTTCATGTTTGTAGTCCATCAAGGACTCGGCTTGTGTGATGGCCTCATCTATGGTTTTGACTTGCCGCCATTCCAACTCGGTCTTGGCCCAATTCTGCAGTCCGTCCATGAAGTGGAACAGCATGTCTTCGTCCGTGAGGTTGGGAATCTGAAGCGTTAGAGTTGTGAACTCTTTTACGTACGCCCGAATGCTTCCTGTTTGCTTCAGCTCCCTGAACTTGCGCTTAACCTCATATATGACGTTGGTAGGGAAGAAGGCTTTCTTGAACTCTTTGCGGAACTGTTCCTACGTGTTGATAGTGCACGTCCCCTTCCCTATTTCAGCTTCCTTGCGTCTCCACCACAGCATGGCCATCTCAGAAAGATACAACACGGCAGTGTTGATCTTATTTTCATCACTTCTCACCCGACTACACTTGAAGTAGTTCTCCAAGTGCCACAAAAAGTTTTCCACCTCTTGAGCGTCACGGACGACTTTAAACATCGGTGGCTTGGGAACCTCGACCCTGGCCTCCCTATCATAGTCGGGTGACGCCGATCCTTCAGCTTCTTTGCCTTCCTTAAGTACCTTCATTTCGGCTTTCATGGTTTCAATTGTGTTCAACGCCTCCATGAGCCGACACTCCAAGGAAGTGATGGCCTCCTTCATCTCAAATTCAGCCCGCTGACGTCCCTCCAATTCCTTACGGATGTTTTCGGTCTCCTCAAGGGTGAAGTCTTCAAGAGTTTTGAATTTGTCGTCGGCCACATTCATGCGCCGGCCTAATATCTCCACAGCCTGCCTTGCCACTTCAACCTTTGCGACCCAGTCTTCGCCAGCGGTGACGTCAATGGCCTCCTCGCCAAGTTCATCGTCACTTGCCTCGGTGGTCGAGGGCGGATGAGATGTTAGCGCCTCGCTAGGTGTGGGATCCGACAGCATTTCTTCAGGACTCTTTTGGTGCTTCTTACCCTTTCGGGCCTTCTTTCCACCATCCAGACGGATGTTGGTGGTACTAGCGGCGTTTATGTCCCCTTCGGTTGCCATTTCCTTAGTATCGAACCTCTGCTCTGATACCACGTTGTCACGGACTTAGAGTGATGGCTAAAGATCCGTGCGGCCCTTGACAATTTACTCACTAATCTTCCAAGTTCTTGTAAACTCAAGGAAGCCTTTAAGACTTGGTTTGCTAAGAGAATGTTTAAGGAAAGACTTTTGAAGAACAAAGAGAGTTTTGGGAAGAAGGCTTTTTGTATTGCTTGAAGGCTTTACAACTTTTCTTGGTGCCTTTGCAAATGGGGGCACCTCTATTTATATTACTCTTCAAGGACTAAAGTGCAATTAATATTTACATGATAAGTCCCTCAAATATTTACACTTTTGCCCCTATCTAGAGAATTCTACATTTCTCTAAAGTTTTCTTGAAATATCTAAGGGTTTCTAGCCTTTCCTTGATTCTAGAAACCTCCACGCCTTCTTGGTTGCAAAAATTTGCCTATGTCGGTGGCGGGACGTCACACCTGCCTCCCAACCACTCAACCATGCACTTGCTGGCTTTATTTTAAATTTTGTTTAATTATAAAATATACTTGTGCTTTTCTATTTAGTTATTACAATTTTGGGTTTCATGTCCTTTAAGAAACTATATAATCTTGCCATTGTACTTTTATGTAGTGTTTTCTTGAAGTCAAGTTAATATATAAACATGATCTTTAACTTGACTTCAGCAAACAACTATGCCCTCTAACTTTGAATATGCACAAGTATGCACTTAAATTTATATAAAATTGAACAAGTAGACACAAGTGTCTTAAATGACACAACACACGTAGGACACAAAATTGTCATGTAGGGTGCCATATAGGACGAATGTGTTCATTTGCTCAATTTTATACAAATTTAAGTACCTACTTGTGCACACCCAAAGTTAAAAGTTATAGTTGCCAACATATGTCAAATTAAGGGTCATGCTTATGCATTAAAATGAACATGGATAAGTTTATTTTGATTAATTAATTTGATCAATGAACATGAATTAATTATTTAGTTTTCCTAGGTTGGTCAAATACATAATTTCAAAGCTAATAACTTTCAAGGGTAAAATAGGAAGTATAGTGTTATTTATGCATTGATTTTGTGAAATGATAGGTACTCCCTATTGAATTGTTACACCTATTAAGAAAACAATGATTGACATAGTTGTCACGACCCAAGCCTAGGGCCTAGACGTGACCGGCGAATGGGGAACCCGAAAGAACCCCAAACAAGCCTCATAGCATATCATTACACATCCTTGGTCGCAGAAGCAATTAAAATGACCATAAGCGATAAGCATAATTAAAGGGGGAAATCGGGACTAAGGGAGCAAGAAAAAAAGAAGAAGAAATGATACATAAATACCATAGATGAGTCAAGCTCAAGCATAATACACAACTTGTCCAACACCACCTCTAAACATAGGTACTTTAGCGGGGGCCAAGA
>JAJOOR010011504.1:0-37720 GCA_036250505.1 Solanum acaule
CTGTTTCAAATGCGTTCCTCTCGGACACCCATTTGCCGCATGAAGACCAGCGTACGCCTTACCCCACTCACTCTCTCAAGCTGAGTATTAGGATATGGGACTAGGGCTCACCCTCTCGGGCTGAACCTCATGTCGACCCACTCCTTAGGCCATCGGTCTAGTGGTTTTGGTTTCGCGACCTCCCTCTCGGGCAAGCTGAAAACACATGGGTGGCTTTGTATTTGCAACTACAAACCCTTTAGATTAAACCACAACCACTAGGTGAAATCACCATTACAATACATCTAACCTATCAGCAAGCAATACCCAATAAGAATATCAACCCATATTTGCTAAATCACACCCCAAGAATGGGGGGTTTTTAGCCACACATCAAGAAATAAGAAATTATACCTAACATGATAATGAAATCAACTGGGTATAAGAAATTAAACCTTGAATTAAGCAAAGGAAAGTAAAGAGAGAAGACCCACTTCCAACTTGGAAAGAAGAACTCCTTTCTTCAAGTCCCCACAAAACCCTCTCTAAACTTGAGAGAAAAATATCAGCTAGAATATGTTCTAAAGTGAAAAATTACTATATTAAAAATATGGTCTCTCTCTACAATTCTAAATAGTATTTATAGTTTTCACAAATTGTGCTACGGAGGATTGTTCGGCGACATTAGTCGAGATCACCGATGAACTCGGCAATCCGCCTTTTGGTCAGCTCATCGCCATCAGTGTCTTGTCTTTTGCATCCTCGCATTCTGGATCATTGGACGGTATAGTACTGCTTCGCGGAACTGATCGGCGACTCACCTACTGCTCCTTTCCTCACCTTTTGATCCACTTCCTTCAAGGCTTAGCGTACTTAAACGAAGGGAGGTTCATGTCGTTTCGGCGACTCACCAAGTTAAACTCGGCGATTCGCAGGATTCCATTTCTTGTTCTTTTCAGCCCTATTTGCTTCGTTTTGCGCCTAAGTGTCCATGCTTCCACTAAAACTTCAAATACCTGAAACTTCAGCATTTTAATCAGGTATTGAGATAAAACAAGCATTCAAGGACACTATTTCCATTAAAATAAAGCCCTAAATGAGTCTAATATGTGGACTCATCAACACCCCCAACTTAAACTTTTGCTTGTCCTCAAGCAAACTCAAGTTCAGCCGTTCAAAAAAGGTGCCTCAAACAGTGCTACACAAGACTAAAACATTAATGCACACAACAAGACTCAATTTACTCATGCAAGGATCAGTTATGTACTCAAAGATTCAAATTGTGACACACCATTACCAAAGATTCTCATGCTTGCAATACTTGCTTTTTGTGCAAGTTCAAGCTCAACAAAACTATCTAAATGCCCTCGCACAAAGAATGATTCCATATTCACACACATATCTGAGTCAATTTTAAGATTAGGAATTAGATACAATGCTCACACTCAAAAAAGAGGAACATAATGCACGTTTTCACCCATAGGTTTGCCCTTATTTTCCAATTGACTTTCGATTCGGCTTACTCAAGATCAAAAAGGTCTTTCTAAGGCTTGTAATGGGGTTGAGTGCAAAGGTATGGTCATTTAGGCTTAGTGACTTGGTCATTTAGGCTTAGTGACTTTTTCCTTGTGAGATGCAGTATTCTCAAGATACTTCCTTCCTCTCCTTTATCAATTCTTTTTCTAGTGCTTCTAAGTCACTTCTTTACTCTTTTGTTCACCTTCCATGAATTGCATTGGAACCCAAATTTCTTCTGTACTTTATTCCACGATTTTCATTTTTTTTATTATTATTTTTTTGAACGGTTCCATTGTTCTGCAACACTATGGGTTAAGGAAGACTTCTTATAGCACTTCTTGACTTCTCCTTTTCCTTTTCACCACACCCCCAACTTAGGCTTTTTGTCCTAAGTTGGCTATTCACTAAACCACAATTCAAGAGGATTATAGGTAGTGGATCAAGTAAGGTCTAGGGTTTATCAAGGTTCTTCCAAAGAAATGTAAGGCTCAAAAGGTGTTCAAGAGAGTTTCACACGCTCACAAGTAGGTCAAAAAAAGAGGTATACGTCAGATTGGCTCACACTCTTTAAAATTGCCTAAGATCATCTCAAGAATACACCTTTCTAAATCAATCAGACTAACCGGGCAAATTCTAGGTTTATTCATGCATGGTTCAAGGTAAGCTAATCACACAAGGCATCGATACTTCAGTCAAACAAGACTAGACACGTTCACTAGTGTGCAACGGTCCTTACAAGAAAATCAATTCGATAAATGGCTAGTCACAACGAGATGCAAAGAGTGCACATATTATCTATGTAACTTCATTTGGCCTCGTCGTAGCCGTGCATTTATGTTTGTTCAATTGAGAGCACTATTCAAGTCATCGGTATTGATCGAAATCGAGACTTAAATTTTTGCAAAAAAACGGCCACTTTCAACACAAAAGGTGGCTAAAAAATTTCTTTTTTTTTAAAGGATCAAAATTCAGAAAAGCAGTATTTAAAACACAAATTAAAGCAAACAACCCAAATATATACAGAACAAAACATGAATGTCAACACAAAAGGTATGGGCCTCACCCCACCAAAATAAAAAGTGTTTGTCCTCAAATGCAAGTAATAAGTATCCAAAAGGTCAGATAAAGACAAACAGAGAGGGAGGTAAAGAGGGGGTCCTGTTTAAGCAGTTGCTCCATTTGTCTGGGCATCAATGCCCGGTGTATCTATCTGGTCATGTGTCTCAGTCTCAAGAGTAGCCTCAAACATACTACCAATGCCAAATCCACTGGGAGCTGTTGTGGGTGGCTCAACTGGCACCGTTTAAGTTGCCGACTGCACAACCATCTCTACGAGATTCGGCAGGTCTCTAAATATGATGTACTATTGGCTTTCGCTCAGCACCTTATCGTGCACTGCTACCTGCTCTTCGTCAGTCTCTGTCTCCGACTCTGCATTCCCTGTATCATCCTTCTGCACGTCTCCAGGATTGGTCGGGGAACTCCCAGAGGTTTCAGGGATATCTGTGTCATCTATTTTTCACATCAGTGTTGTGAAGTCGGTGGCCTTCAGATAGGCTACGTCCTTCTTCAACTCGGTTATTTCATCTTTTAGGGCTGAAACCTCAGGTGTCTCCCCTGTTTGCTCTCGCAGACAGTGACTCTGGCAGTCAGTTCATCAAACGTGTTTCTGACAGGGGTTAGTGCAGTAAAGATGGCACTGTCAATCATCTCTAGGACAGATCTCTCTAATTGTGTTGCCCTAACATCTACCGAGTAGGCTAGCCGTCCCATTTTCAGGATCATGGCCTGAGTGATCCCGGAAAGCTAGGCTGATGATGAAACACCTAGGGCCTGCGAGGAAGAGGAGGGAGGATCGGGTATATATGATGGCTCAGAGGCCGAAATATGCAAAGGTGTTTCTGCTGGCAATGCATCAACATCGACCTCTAGAGATGTATCAGTTGGGGTTACCCTCCTTCTGCCAATCTCCTCTTGTGGGAATTCGGCCTCTATACGCCGGATGTCGGTGGAGAAAGATGGGGTAACCTCAACATCCGTCGTAATATCACGTGGTACTGCAGCTCGCCGGCATAGATCAGTAATTAGTATAGGAAATGGCAGAGACGTTTGTGTCTGTTTGGCCCTCATAGCCATCTCCTGTGAAACCAGCAATCCCAGGTTGATCTGCCTCCTAGACATGATAGAACCAAGGCAAGCCGTCTTCGGATGACGCAGAAGGATTCATTCTGGGACGGCATGATAGTACTACTGATGAACCCAAACCAATACCGAGAGGCGGTGTTCATATCCCTCTTCTCAATAGGGACTCCCGAGTCCATCCACCTCGGGGTGGTGTCAGAGATCATCGGAGCTAACTAACCCTTCAAATCTTCGAGAGATGGGGTAATAGGAAAACCCTGGTATGGAAGTACCGAGTGCAGCGGTCGTCCCAATACAGCATGTATGTGTTCGTTGTGACACTCTACTTCCTTGCCTCTAACCATAATCGATTTCACTGGTCGGAAATCACTGGCCTTCTTTCTGCTTTTCGAGACCAACTCCCCATAGGCTAAGTAGAATTCCCGGACCCGGAAAGGTATGTAAGTACCCCGTGGTCTCGTGAATTGCTCAAACTCGTGATACCTGAGCATGTTAAGCACCTCAGCATGCTTTTCTTCCAGGCCTTCCACGGATAGCAATTTTTCTTCGAGAATGGTGCGCAAACCATCTCCTTTCAATCTGTTCAGCAATCTCGGTGGAGGTGGAACTACGAGGAGTGCAAGGGCCACTGGAGGTGGTGTTGGGGTTGGCACTGGAGCAGTGGTGGGCAAAGTAGCTGAGGGGATGCTGGTGGCTGTGGACTGAGACCTGGCACGGAGCGCTCTCCTTCGGTCAATCAAAGGCAGTTCATCCTCTAGTTTAACAAAATCTGGCTCCACAACTACTCCTTTCTTTGCTATATGTTTTTTCCTTTTTCCTTTATCTCTCGGTGGGCGATCTTGCTTTCTTTTCTGTGAAGGACGAGATCCTCCTTCCTTTATTGTAATGCCCTTTGTTGTTTTCTGAGGGGACTCGTTTAGGTTTGTGCGTACCATTTCTGCAGAAGATCAAGAAGAAACTCAAATGCAAGTACAGACAAGTTATTGCAGATAGACTCGCCGACCAGATCGGCGAGTCACCAAATATCTTTGGCAAACCAAAACGAGCTTGTCGAAGGAGATGGCTTAATAATGAGGAGAAAACAGCGATAGGTAGGATCATTCGGTGAATCACTGATTACTTTTGGCGAATAGGATGTGTACGCGAAAGTGTTAGTGCAACAGGGTTCCAGGGAAGCAGATAAAGGACGATTATAATACCTTTGGCGAGTCGCTGAGCATTTTCAACGCCCTCAGACTTCTCGCCAAAAGTTACAGATTCAAATGCCAATCGAGGCGCCAAATCATCGGCGGGGTGAGGACATTAGGCGAACCGCCGCGTTGTTCAGTAAGCTCGACTTAACTCGCCAATCGACCCAACGTGCCTATTTTTGACCCACCGTCTCAAATTCAATCCCCCAAGCTCAGAAAATCAAATCAACGCATGCATTCATGGAATTCAAACAAGGCCCGCACTACCCACACTCTCGAGATACTCAGACCTCCCCCGAATTTGTCAAATTTTGGCCATTTGACGATGTTCACTCATAAGATTGGTGTTACCCGTTCTTTCATCAAGCAATTTTCGTCATTTAGCACACATATAGGCTACTCAGACTTCACCCAATCAACCTAACAACTAGCATGCAACACCCCTATCGATATCAATTAATTCAAAGTGCAAACACTAAGGCATTCAATCACTTAAGCATTTTAGGCAAAGTTTACGAATTGAAAACAACATCATAGCAACCTATTTCTATCAGAGAGGTCCAGCACACGTCATCTTGATACTGTAACTACAAAAGAGTGCAACATTTTCAAAAAATAAATAAAAATTGGGGTTTTAGAGACAAACCTTATATGCCGATCAAGTAGCATTTTGTAATGCTAGGCAACAAAGAAATCCTAGTTCTGAGTACCAATCGACAACAATAATACTAATTACAAACAACAATCTTTAAAATGCTACTATTGTGGGAACTTGTGGAGCATCAAAGCGAGGGAAAGTGAATAGTTTTAAAATTTTGGCAATCTTTGGCCAAATATTAACCGTCCAGATTCTAGCCTTTCGACAACGTTAGTCATGTCGCCGAGAGCATCGGCGATGCGCCGAAGGCTTACTTACCTCGCCAAGTTTCACAGGACCTCCCTTATTTTGGGGTCCCAACGGCGGATTAAGTCGGAATCGCGGATAGACTCGGCGACTCGCCCACTGAGTCATTGGCTCACCATCTTGTACTACTCAACGCCTTTCGCACTTTTACTCTACAAAATCAGCACACCCTTATTCGAACATAGTAATTAAAAATAGTAAAAGCTTGGGTTGCCTCCCAAGAAGCGCCTTATTTTACGTCGTGGCATGACGTAAGTTCGGTCTCACTCTCCGTTATTGGGGTTAGCCCTAGTGTCACTATGTGACCCCAATATATCATTTGGGTGGAGGTGGGGCACTGCAAAACTCAGGAATGACCTGATCAACTGGATTGATCTTGAGTTAGATCCAATCATTTGATTCAACACTTCAACATTCTCTTCATTTCCTCCAATACTCGATCCTGATCGGTGACCTTTTGGAGAATGATTTGAAGTATGTTCTCGACACGATTTTCTCTCCCATCTCTGGACTTCCTCAACTCATGAGGGGGTATATGCCTCCCTTTGTTAATGCATTGGACCTCCACCTCTAAGATTTTGGTGACCAGTTCGTTTAGCTGAGATGCCAGGGCAGTCAGGGTGAGGTCCTTTTGGACTTCTTGGCTCAATTCCACCAACTTGCCACTACTCTGCTTAGCCATGTTCATCTAAGTGGAAAGCTCAACGAAAAACAAACCTGAAAGTAAAGTTAGTGAACTAAAAATTCTCAAATAACACCACTCCCCGACAGCGGCGTCATTTTGATGCTTATTATGATCGACGACACTATCCTACGATATGAGTGTCTACAATCGTCGATAATATAGTAACTCAACCAAGGGTTAGGGTCGTGTCCCAAGGGAGCGGTTTTTGAGAATTATTAATCAATTACAATTTCATTCAAATTAGTCGTAGTTAAAGACATTTGCGATAAAAGACATTGTAAATTAAAAGGGGTGACACCAAAGTGTCAAATATCAAAAGGGGTTTTGTAACTAGTACTAAAACAACAATATAAACAAGAAAATCAAGTATGGGGAAAGGTTCTTGGGATGTGACCTCAATACAAGTTGAGATAAATTGTTGAGTACATGCTTTCAATTGGAGATTTGCAAAATAATAGTGATTAGGCTAAGCTTTAAATGGAAATAAGTTCCCTCTCGGGCAACTTACCCCATTTCAAATGCGTTCCTCTCGGACACCCATTTGCCGCATGAAGACCAGCCTACGCCTTACCCTACTCACTCTCTCGAGCTGACTGTTAGGATATGGGACTAGGGCTCACCCTCTCGGGCTGAACCTCATATCGACCCACTCTTTAGGCCATCAGTCTAGTGGTTTTGGTTTAACGACCTCCCTCTCGGGCAAGACGAAAACACATGGGTGACTTTGTATTTACAACTACAAACCCTTTAGATTAAACCACAACCACTAGGTGAAATCACCATTAAAATACATCTAACCGATCAGCAAGCAAAACCCAAAAAGAATATCAACCCATATTTGCTAAATCACACCCCAAGAATGGGGGTTTTTAGCCACACATCAAGAAATAAGAAATTATACCTAACATGATAATGAAATCAACTGGGTATAAGAAATTAAACCTTGAATTAAGTAAAGGAAAGTGAATAGAGAAGACCCACTTCCAACTTTGGGAAGAAGAACTCTTTTCTTCAAGTCTCCACAAAACCCTCACCAAACTTGAGAGAAAAATATCAGCTAGAATATGTTCTAAAGTGAAAAATTACTATATTAAAAATATGTTCTCTCTCTCTACAATTCTAAATAGTATTTATAGTTTTCACAGATTGTGCTGTGCAGGATTGTTCAACGACATTAGTCGAGATCGCCGATGAACTCGGCGATCCACCTTTTGGTCAGCTCATCGCCATCAGTGTCTTGCCTTTTGCATCCTCGCATTCTGGATCATTAGGTGGTATAGTACTGCTTCGCGGAACTAATCAGCAACTCGTCTACTGCTTCTTTCCTCACCTTTTGATCCACTTCCTTCAAGGCTTCGTGTACTGGAACGAAGGGAGGTTCATGTCGTTTTGGTGACTCGCTAAGTTAAACTCGGTGATTCACAAGATTCCATATCTTGTTCCTTTCAGCCCCATTTGCTCCGTTTTGTGCCTAAGTGTCCATGCTTCTACTAAAACTTCAAGTACCTGAAACTTCAGCATTTTAATCAGGTATTGAGATAAAACAAGCATTCAAGGACACTATTTCCATTAAAATAAAGCCCCAAATGAGTCCAATATATGGACTCATCAGCCGTCTTGCACTAGCCTTAAGCATCATCGTGCTCTGTGTCATTGGGCAACATTGCACTGCTTTGCGGATCTATTCGGCGAAACGCCAACTACTCCTTTCATCGCCTTTCTTATCCTGCTCCTTCAGGGCTTTGCGTACTGGAACGGAAGGCGGAGTGCATCCCTGCGGCGAATCGCCAGGTGTGCTTGGTGATGCTCAGGCTTCAGCTTCTTCATTCTTTTCAGCCTTTTTGTTCCTTTTTGCGCCTAAGTGTCCATGCTTCCACCAAAACTTCAAATACCTGAAACTTAAGAGTTTTCATCAAATATAGAGACAAAATAAGCATTTGAGGACACTATTTCTATCAAAATAAAGCCCTAAATGAGTCCAATTTGTGGACTCATCAACACCCCTAACTTAAACTTTTGTTTGTCCTCAAGTAAAACTCAAGCTCAGCAGTTCAAATAGGATGTCTCAAATAGTGCTACACAAGACTAAATCATGAACATACACAACAAGACTCAAATTACTCATGCAAAGATCAATTGTGTACTCAAAGATTCAAGTTGTGACACACCATTACCAAATATTCTCATGCTCGCAATACTTGCTACTTGTGCAAGTTCAAGCTCAACAGAAAGTATCTAAATGCCCTCACATAAAGAATGATTCCATATTCACACATAGAGGTTAATCAATTCAAGATCAGGAATCAGATGCAACACTCACACTCAAAAAGAGTAACACAGTGCATGTTTTCACCCATAATCAATCTTCAGTTCGTCTCACTCAAGATGTAAAAGGTCTTTCTAAGGCTTGTAATGAGGCTAGGTGTAACGGTACGGTCATTTAGGCTCAGTGACTTTTAACTCATAAGATGTGGTATTCTCAAGGCATCCCCTTCTTTTCCTTTATCAATTCTTTTTCTAGTGCTTTTAAGTCATCTTTTTATTCACCTCCATGGATTGCTTGGAAACCCAATTTCTTTTGTACTTTTATTCCACAACTTTTCTTTTTCATTCTTTTTTTTTATTTTCTTTTTTTTTCATATGGAGGGTTCCATTTTTCCGCAACACCATGGGTTAAGGGAGACTTTTCTTTCACTTTTTGACTTCTCCTTTTCCTTTTTCACTTGGCCTAAGTTGGCTATTCACTAAACCACAAATCAAGAGAATTATAGGTAGTGGATCAAGTAAGGTCTAGGGTTCATCAAGGTTCTTTCAAAGAAAGGTAAGGCTCAAAGGGTGTTCAACAGAGTTTCAAACGCGCACAGGTAGGCCACAAAGAGGTATATGTCAAATTGGCTCACGCTCATCAAAAGTTTACTAAGATCGTCTCAAGAGCACACCTTACTAAATCAATCAGACTAATGGGACAAATTCTAGGTTAATTCATGCAGGGTTCAAAGTAAGCTCATCACACAAGGCATCGACACTTAAGTCAAACAAGACTACACACATTCGCTAGTGTGCAACGGTCATTACAAGAGAATCAATTTGAGAAATGGCTAATCACAACGAGATGCAAAGAGTTCACATATTGTCTGTGCAACTTCATTTGTTCTCGTCGTAGCCGCACATTCATGTTCGTTCGATTGAGAGCACTATTCAAGTCATCGGTATTGATCGAAACCGAGACTTGAATTTGTACAAGAACAGCCACTTTCAAAACAAGAGGTGGCAAAAAATTTCGAAAAATGAAAATTTTTCAGAAGGGTCAAAATTATTTTTCAATTAAACCCAAAAGAGAGCCATAAGCTCAAACAATCGCAAAGCAGTTTTAAAAACAGACAACCCAAATGTACACCAAGACACAAGTATTTGAAACAAGCAAAACAAGGTGGGCCTCACCCCACCACAAATAAGAGTGTTTGTCCTCAAATGCAAATAATGATAGTATCCAGAGTTGAAGAAAGATAAGATAAGGAGAGAGGTAAAGAAGGGTCCTATTTATGAAGTCTCTCTATCTGTCGGGGAATCAGTGCCCCATGCATCTCCCTAAAGTAAAACAATGGTCCCCGGAGTATTGTTGTTTTGGTCCTCATTGTTTGCCTTTGCCTTGGCCTCTGCAGCAAGATTAGCTACAATCATCTTATCTATCTCATGAGCTATGTCGAAGGCCCGTATTGCATTAACTAAACATCGAGCCCATGAAGGCACATTAGGGTCAATGGGAATTCATCTATTTGCCCTGGCTTCCTTGGTATATTTCCTTTGTTTGGCTAGCTCTGCTTTCTTTTCATCATTTTTAAACAATCATGCTCTTATGTGCCAAGGTGGATCATTTCTCCCTACGACTTTTGGTCTAGCCATTTCTGCATAGACTGCGAGGATAAGTTAGATAGTAATTCAAACAGGAGCAAAAGGGTGTTTCTAAGTGTGGAATCGCTTCGCCAAGCTAGTTGGCGAAGTGCTTATCCTGTTAGAGTAATCGTTGAAAATGATGTACAAATGATACAAAGGCACAGACAAAGGGTGAATAAAGGATCTTTCGGCGAGTCGCCGAGTGAATTTTGTGAATTAAACTGACCGCCGAAAGTCACAGATCGATCAATACATAAAGTATTTAGTTAAAGGCAAAATGGGGACTTTAGGCGAACTGCCGAGCAGTTCAGCGGATTTTGTTCATCTCGCCGATCAGCTCAACGTGTCTATTTTCATCCCAGCTTTCAAATTTTACCCCGCAACCCCAGATAATGCAACTTAAGCTTATATAACTCAATTTCAACGAAGACCCGTAGAAACTTTTATTCCCACCGCGTAACAATTCAACTCAAAGCATAGTTAAGTGGGAGTCCCTCAAATCATGCAGAAAGTACCAAATCATAATCGATAATATATGCAATCCCAGTAACTCAGAGACTCAACAGAGATTTTATATTATCAATCATTATGTAAATGAGTACAAATTTTGATAAAATAACTGAGGGGTTCAATTACTAACCTTTGGTGCCGATTTAGATAGTACTGACGTTCTAGGCGGCAATGCGATCCAAATCCGAGCACAATCCGACACTTAAAATACTCTAAAAGTGCAAGAAATATAACTACTAGAGTGCGAGTGTGAGTTTGTGAAAAGGGACAAAGTAAAAGAAAGTGAATGAAATGGAACTTTTAAACATGTGGCTAGTGACCATCCAACTTCTACTTATTCGGCGATGTTAGTCGAATTCGCCCAATCACTCAGCAAAGCGTCGAATGTCTAATTACCTCACCAAATATATCAGGATTTTTAGTTCATGTGGACATCACATCGGTGGTCTTCGTCGAGATCGCCAATAGTGTTGGCGATACGCTGATGAAATTCTCACTCCACCGAGTTTTACAAACTCAACCTTTGAGGTGTATTGAGTCAAACAGCAGGAATGATCGGGTACGCCGATCTTGTCGGTGATCCGCCAAAAGGACTTGTTGCTCGCCACCATACATCTTATCAAGCACTTTCCTTCCTCAATCTGTACAAACAACACACTATTATTTATAAAAGTAAAATCCTACATTTACAACCTTGGGTTGCCTCCCAAGAAGCGCCTTATTTAATGTCGTGGCTTGACGTAGGTCCTACCTCACTCTCTATTATTGGAGATAGGCATAGTGTCACTAGGTAACCCCAATATATCCTTTGGATGGAGCTGAGGCATTGCAAACGTCAGGAGTGATTTGATGTGCTGGATTGATCTAGAATGAGATCCAATCAATTGATTCAACGCTTCAACATTCTCTCTCATTTTGTCCAACACTCGATCTTGATCGGTGATCTTTTGGAGAATGATTTGAATTGTGTCCTCAACACGACTTTGCTCATCTTCTCTAGACTTCAACCGTGCATGAGGAGGTATATACCTCCCTTGGTGTTTGCACTCGTTTTCCACCTTAGATGTTTTGGTGGTCAATTCATTTAGTTGAGATACCAGTGCAGCTAGTGTGAAGTCACCCTCGACTTCTTTATCTGCCTCAACTGGCTTGCCACCCACTCCCTCTATCATGCTCAAAGGACGTGCATACACAAACAATAAACAAAGAAAAACAAAACAAAAAGTAAAATTAGTAAAAACTACACAAAAAAGAACAAAAACTCTAGAAATCTACATCTTCACGTGACACCACTTCTCGGCAGCGGCGCCATTTTGATGCTTATCGTGACCAACGACACTAACCTACGGTACGAGTGTCTATGATCGTCAATAATATAGTAACCCAATCAAGGGTTGGGGTCATGTCCAAAAGGAGCGGTTTTGAGAATTAGTAGAAAAATAAAATTTAGTTCTAATTAGTCGTAGCTAAAAACATTAACGATTAAAAACATAGTAGATTTACAGAGGTGACAGAAAATTGTCAAATATCAATTGGGGGTTTTGTCACAAGTAGTAGAAACAACTAAAATAACAAGAAAATTAAGTATAGGGAAGAGTTCTTGGGGTGTGACAGCAATACAAGTTGAGATAAGTAGTTGGGTACATGTTTTTGATAGGAAATTTGTAAGATAATAGTGACTAGACTAAAATTTAGATGGAAATAAGTTCCCTCTCGGGAAACTTACCCATTTCAAATGGGTTCCCCTCGGACACCCATTTGTTGCATAAAGACCAGCCTACGCCTTACCCCACTCACTCTCTCGAGCAGAGTGGTAGGATATAGGACTAGGGTTCACCCTCTCGTGCTGAACCTCATGTCCACCCACTCCTTAGGCCATCAGTCTAGTGGTCTTGGTTTCATGACCTCTCTCTCAGGCAAGCCGAAAACACATGGGTGGCTTTGTATTTGCAACTACAAACCCATTAGATTAAACCACAACCACTAGGTGAAATCACCATTAAACTACATCTAGCCTATCAGCAAGCAAGACCCAATAATAATATCAACTCATATTTGCTAAATCACACCCCAAGAATTGGGTGTTTTAGCCACACATCAAGAAATAACAAAATACACCTAAAATGGTAGTAAAATCAAGTGGGTATAAGAAATTAAACCTTGATTTAAGAAAAGGAAAAAGAATGGGAAAGACCCACTTCCAACTTAGGGAAGTTGAACTCCTTCTTCAAGTTCCCAAAACACTCTCCAAACTTGAGAGAAAAATACCTAAAAAGTACTATTCTATTGTGAGAAATTATAATAATGTTCGACTCTCTAAAATTAATAAAAAGTTCAGTATTTATAGACTTCAGAAAATAGTGTTGGTGGATCATTCGGCGAGGTTAGTCGAAATCGCTAATTAACTCGGCGATTCGCCCTTTGGTGTAGTTCGTCGCCGTCTTGCACTAGCCTTCCGCATCGTCGTGCTCTGTGTCATTAGGTGACATGGTACTGCTTCACGGATCTATTTGGTGAAACGCCGACTGCTCTTTTCATCGCTTTTTTGATCTTGCTCATTCAGGGCTTCACGTACTGGAACAAAAGGTGGAGTGCATCCCTTCGGCGAATCGCCAAGTGTGCTTGGCAATGCTCAGGCTTCAGCATCTTCGTTCTTGTCAGCCTTTTTGTTCCTTTTTGCGCCTAAGTGTCCATGCTTCCACCAAAACTTCAAATACATGAAACTTAAGAGTTTTCATCAGATTTTGAGACAAAATAAGCATTTGAGGACACTATTTCTATCAAAATAAAGCCCTAAATGAGTCCAATTTGTGGACTCATCAGGTTCACGGTCCATCAAAATTTGTACGGACCGTCTAGCCTCTCGTGAACCTCAGGTAAGTTTCATCTTGTCAAGTCTTACTCATGGGAATTTATACGAACCGTGGTGCCCTTCACAGGAAACTTCACGTTCCATCATCCCTAACCCAGTATCACTGCAACCCGACCCGACTCGCGCATAAAGGGAAATCAAATAGAATATTTATAATCTAGCCTAAGCGATAAGGGTCAGTTCTTTTCCCTTCCCTCTCATCTATAACGGTTATTCGCAGTATAAACAAAGGTTTTTCATCTTTAAAACTCCCAAAATTTATCTCAAAGTTGAAACCCTAGTTCTATTCTGCCAAGGAATTCAAGTCCAAGTTCATCTTCTTATTTTTTAGCGAAATTTTCTTCTAATTCCAATTAAGTTACTTTATAACTTGTTATACATTTGATCTTGTCTAAAACAAGTTTGATTTACTTCGATTTAGTTGAGATTAGCATGATTATGTGATGAACTATCTTGGTTGGTATTGATTTGTTGTGGGTTAGTTTGAATTGGGTATATTAGATGGTTCTTGTGTATGGGTATGATGAATTTGGGAGAAATTAGTCTTACATGTTGACATTAGTGTGCAGTTGAGTTCAAAGGGGTTCCAAACATGTACGCCTTAATGAATTGTGTAAATAAAACTGTTGAAAGGGCGAGGTCACATTCATGTGCATGTGAGTATGATCACAGTTAGGTCGTAATTATGTTGATTTAAATAACGATTGATATATGTGGTAGATTGGTTGAACTCATGTGCTAATAGATCTCATAACTTCCTGATGAAGTGAAATTGGGCATAGGTTGTTGTTGGAAGGAAAGAGCACTGAAAAAGGGCCAAGTGTAAGTCCACGATAGACTTCACAGACCATGGAATCAACTATGGGTCGTAAAACCCTTCGTGGACCACACTTGGCAAACGTGAAGTACACTGGGTAGGATCACGATGGTCTTCACAGACCGTGGTTCACTCCACGAACCGTGAAGTCGTCTGTAATCCATTATAGTACACTAACCTACATAGTCAAGTCACCAACAGATGTTCACGAGGGTCTTCACGGACCGTGGTACCCACCACGGCCCGTCTTGTCTCCCGTACATATAATATATATATATATAGTTGTACTTTTGGTATTTTTAGTTCTTTTCTGTATTTTGATTTTGTGGCCCTTCCCAATGATAGATTAGGTGACGGCATTCTTAAGGTAAGATGTCATTGTAATTACACAGGGAAGTCTGAGTACCCGATAGTGTATCAATTCACTGTTTTGCATACTAATGGGTTGTTGTATTTCTCAGGTACTATTGCTCCCCAAAAAAAGAACGCAACCAAACATTCCTCACCTAATGCTTCTCAATCAAAAGGTCATAACGCTTCAGAGTCTAGTAGTTCTGAGGTATAGATAAATACCACCATTAAGGAACACTCCCCTCAAACTACTAGATCACAGACAAAATGGGTCATTCTCCAGGATACTCTTCCCTAGTCTGAAGAGGGAGGTAGTAGTTTCGGTAGTGGTGAAGAATCAGGAAGTCAATCTGATGTTGGTTCGAGTAGCCGTTCGAATAATGGATCGGCAGGCAGTGCAGAGTCTAAAAGCAGCTCTCAGGAAGATGCAACCACATCTCCACATGTAGTAGTACCAGAGGCTGCAACTGGAGCTCAGACAGAGGCAGGTGCCGAAGAGGGGGATGATGAGATCTATATGGACGGTGAACAGGTCAGAAGATTTCTTCAGCAATGGAATCAAGAATAAGACAGAGAGATTTAGAAAGAGACCACTCATGCTTGAGACTAGGATAGTGATGGCAGACATCCAGGCATGTCCAGATATTTCCAGACTGTTCCAGTTTCACCAGTTTGAATGGATGAACAATGTTCCTAGGGAATACACCGGCCACCTACCTTGAGAGTTCTATGTTATTTACGCAGCCACTCTAATGAACATTGATGCGGAAATTGAAATAATAAAGACAGCACAGAAGGCACTTGCAACCACATTGGATCATTTAGATACATTCACTCTGCGGGGAAGGATTGTGAATATCTCTGAGGAAACAATCAATAGGATGCTACATGGCCTAGAGTATACAGTGCCAGCTTCTGTAGGACTATTTGAGGGCAAACACCATGCTGTCACGAGTGAATCGGAGATGGAGGATCCTACTTCGCGAGAGCGCATCATGTGTTGGATTGCAGGTTACATTGCCACTGAAAGAGAAGCGGTAGCATGGGTGTCTGATCCATATGTTCCGATTACAAAGGCGTCCCTCACCTTTTCGGTAGAGGTATGGTGGTCAATAGTTCGAGCACAGTTGCGACCTACAGCAAATGATAATACATTTTCTCCATCACTAGCATCATTGGTCACCTGCTTCATGGCCGGTTACCTTGTGAATGCGGGTCAGACCATTGCCACAGAGATGCGAGATAGAGTGTTGAATGAGCGAGCAGGTTTCTTGTTTCCCTATCTGATAGGGAAACTTTGTTTACAGGCGAACATTCCTCCAAATAAGTTGGTGGATAAATCGGTTGAGGCATCTAAGATAACTTCAGCTTCCAAAATCCAGGATGTCAACAATCCTCTTTTTGGGAGTAAATCAGGAGCGGTGGGACCATTAGCGGTAATACCTCATACACCAGTAGTCATCCCACAGGTTGCAGGCCAAACTGAGCAAGGTGAGTCGTCATAACCAGCTTCGGGGGCACCATCATCACCACCAGCTTCAACCTCCCAGGTTACAAGTACTTATATCACTCTTCCAACTACTTTCCTTGAAAATTTAGTTGCAGATCAGCGACAGACCAAGACTTTGGTCAACAAAATTATCCACCGAATGCCCAGCTTATAGAGCGCGATGTGTTAGCTGCGGAGAAGCGCAAAAAGATGAAATGCGGAAGGAGCTTGTTATCCTATAAAACAGGATGGATGGCTTAGAGGCCCATGTCCAAGCGTAGTTACTGGCTGCCGATTCAAGCAATACTGAAGAGTTCAAGTAGCAGTTGGCCGAGATGCGAGCCCAAGTTGCTAAACTGGCTGAGAAGCCAGTATAGGTGCCTACTCCGATCATGCCAGAGTCATTGATGAAGATATTCAGTGAGCAGCCTACCACTCAGTCCCTTGATGATCTATGGTGGTAACTCCCTACAAGCAAATCAGGCAAGAGAAAGAAAAAAATGGAGGAATCTGGTGAGGAGCTGCTGGCTAACCTGTCCAAAGATGAAAGAAGACGGCAAAAGAAAGCCCGCAGAGAATCAAAGAAGGAACCCAGAGAAAAAGAAGCACTTGCGCAACAACAGCGATATGCAGTGTTAGCTGGCGCTTCTGGTAGCGGAGCACCTGTTCCAATGAGTGGTAGCCAACCTAATCCTGCGCTAGTTTCTGAGAGTGCAACTATTGATAAGGGTGCCAACACTGATCCGGATACCGGCGCCTAAAGCGCGTAGGTATAACCAGTCCTCACAGCCCTGTTTTGTTTTTCTTCATTAACTTTGAGGGCAAAGTCTTTTTGTTAGAGGAGGGGGTGGTGAGCAACCTACCATTTTAGCTGTTAGAATGAATGGAGGTTGACTCTGTGTTTGTCTGAAATATTGTGATGAGTATGTTTATGGTTCTGATGGAATTTTGAAGTGTGTGTGTTGGGTTGTGCAGCAGCCATTTTTTTGTGAGAAATGAGGACCTTAATCTGAAATGTGACTGTTAGGATCTTTATATGACATCTTAGAAACTTAGAAACTTACATATTGAACATTGCTAGTTTGATGAATAAATTAGTGAACCAAGAAACTGGAAAATATAGTCATGTGTCATGTGTGTGTGTGAGGTTTGCTCAAAGTCTAACGCTAAGAGCATAAACTAGAACTTGCCCGAGTAGTCTTGCTTAAATTTGTGAATAACCGGATAGGAAATGATCAGTAGGCCATTTTTGCTAAGCCATTAAAAATCCAAAAATAAAACAACTAAATAAAAAGCTTATCACTTGAACCTGATTTGAGCCTGAAAATCAGTTTTTATTCTTACCCATTAAATATCATATCCTTGGATCTCCAAAGATACAATGTCACAGCTCAGGCCAAAAGACTAAGTTGAGGGTGATTGCAACCCGAGCAGAATGAAAAAGTGAAAAGGAAGGTTCAACTAGTTAGTTGAAAGCACTAAAAATATTAAAAAGAAACAAGAGAAAAGAAAAGAAAGAATGGTTGATGGGATGTACTGAAATGAAGAAAAGGATGGAATCATTTAGAAAGAGTTGTGTGCAAACAAACTTTGGAGAACCAAGGGATTAATCACTCACAAACCCAAATATCCATTCCCTAGCCTGAGCCTATGTCACAAGCCAATAAAGTCCTATAGTGATCCTATTCCGGGTGTTTGAAAGATAGCATAGAAAGCAAGGGCAAGCCTATGGCCTTTTGTTTTTAGTGTTAGAAGTTCTTTGAGAGTGCGAGCGTAGGACTTAGTCTCAATTATCATGAGTGAGGGACTTCTTTGGTGTGAGGACACAGTGATTGCATTTGAGAGTCAATATTATGTTAGCTGATAGTTCACAGTCATAAGCATGGTCGACTGTGAGTAATGAGATGTCATATATTGATCCTTGCATGTTAGATTGATGGTTTTGTATACAAATTGTGTTTGATATGGCTGATGCGTAGTTTCAAAAGTGTTTGAATGATTTGAGGACTAAATGTATTTTTTCTTATCACTTGAGGACAACTAATGGTTCTAAGTTGAGGGTGTTGATGTGCCGCAAAATCTTTGCTCATTTGATGCTTGAAAACTAAGGATTAATACTAGAATTGAGTGTATTTATGTGGATATGATGTGTTTGGTAGTGTTTGTACAGGCAAAACATGTGGACATGAAAGAAGAAAATGCAGGGTGAATATGGATGGAACCAAGTGAAGACCACGAATACCTTGAAGGGATGTGAAGATCATGACTGATCATGAAAGGGCTCGTGAATTGGAACCAGTGAGAAGTCATGGAAGATAACATATTGGTGGATCTCAAGTAAAGACCACGCACACTTTCACGGGCGACAATTGTTCATAGTAGTGTCCGTGTAGTGGAACTAGTGTTTGGGTCTTGGGGAGATAAAGTGCAAAGGCAACTCAAGTGAAGACCACAAAAGGCCTCAGGGGCTGTGGTCTCCATAACGACCCGTGGTGGTGATCCAGTGAACAAGTTTAAAAAGCTGAAAATTTAATTGATTAAGTGAAGACCACGGGCATCTATACGGACTGTGGTTACTATCATGATCCGTGGTGTTGTTTGTAATCATTTCTAGTGTACAAGCATTGAAGACCCAAGCATGGGGATTTCTAAGTGAAGACCACGAAGGGCTTCATGGACCATGAAGACCTTGACGAACCGTGGTGGCCTCCATGAAGTGTCCGACAGTTCAGTCCTACTTAGAGTAGGACTCTTTTTAAAACACTTTATTTGAATTAATTAGGTTGTTTTTGGTTTTTATCTCATCTTATCTAGAACGAAGAACGAAGTTTAAAAGATTCTTAGCTTTTGGTTTTTGAGATTAACATCAAATTTAAGTTTGAAAGTTGGATTTTCGGTTCTTGAATTATCAAAGTGCTTATCGATTTGCTTATTATTGTAAGTATTTTCTTGTCATGTTTTCATTATATACTTCTGTATGTTTACATTAAATCATGAGTGGCTAAATACCACAACTGGGATTGTGGGATCTTTGATGTAAATCTAAATGTAATTCGTAAAACAAGTGAAAGGCGATTTATATTTGCGAATTATAATTTAGCTTTCGTTATTCATGTATTCCAATGAGTGCACGCATTGGAGTGAGCCTGTATCTGTCATTTGTTCGAGAGAAAAATGATAGTTAGGAAAAATCTAAATTAACCTGAAGAAATGAAGTCAAAGTTCGAGTTCGGGAGAAAAGAACTTTAACACTATTGTAAGCAAGGGTAAAACTTGTAACACTATGGGATCGAGAGGACGTGAGTGAAAATTATCTGATTAGATTGAAAAGTATCAGATATATTTAGCTTGCTTGTATTTTGTAGAGATAAATTGCCTAAAACTCAATTACGAAAGAACATTAGATGCAACGTTATGGGGAACACAATCCTAGTTTCATTTAATTATCGAAACAACTTTAGAATTGATATTCTATTAATTGTTAAATTAGATCTTAGTTAACAAACTTTGTTGCTAGAGCTTTATAGCTAAACCCATTTTACTTTCTGTAACTGTTTCTTTAGGAAATAATAATGACATTTGAGTAAACACGACAATGAAATCATTTTTGTAAAGAAATTCTCTGTGGGATCGACCTCATCTCACGTTGAGTTCTATAAATTGACTTCGACCATTTATACCTCTTAATTGAGGTGCAAGTTTGGACGTATCATGCATCTAAGATGTACAAGTATCTACCAAAAGATTTCGGCAATGGTCCCACTACAACCAATCCCCAAGTGTCAAATGGCCAAGATGTAATAGTTGGGTGTAATACTTCAGGCGGTTGATGTATGAAATTTGCATGAAATTGGCAAGCATTGCACCTTTAAGCATAATCTAAACAATCCTTCACCATGGTTGGCCAATAATACCCTATTCTTTTTATATGAAAGTGGAGCTTTGGTCCATGTGATCCACATACTCCTGAGTGTGCTTCTTGCAGAGCTTGGATTGCTTCTTCCTCTCCCAAACATCGTAAGAGTACTCCCTCAAATGATCTTCTATATAATGTTTTCTTGTAGTAAAGGAAGCGAGGTGTATGACGATGAATGTAAGTCCTTCTCCTTGGATTTTCCTGAAGTATCCCATAACACAGATAGTCAATAATAGGTTGTCTCCAATCTTCCTTCGCAACTTCAGAAACAACGACGAGATACTCAAGCTCATTTTCTGTATATTCGTCCTAATTTAGTGGTGGTACTATCCATTTTTGGCAAGTAGTAACTTGCGTCTCATCAGGCAAGGTTAGCGTTGAAGCCAGGGCAACCAACACATCAACTTTCTTGTTTTCCGTTCTAGGCACATGTTGAAGGGTTACATATCCAAACCACCTTATCAACTTTTGAGCATAATCATGATAAGGACACAATTCAGGCTTCTTCACCTCATAACTTTCCAAGAGTTGATTGATCACCAACTAAGAGTCACCAAAAACTTGTAAGTGCAATTGTTTCATGTCGATGGCCATTTCAAGTCCAAGTATCAACGCATGGTATTCAACAACATTGTTGGAGCTACATTGCTTCAAAGTAAAAGAGAATGGTAGAATCTTTTTTTGTGAAGTAACGAACACCACGCTAGCCCCAACTCCACCATGATTTGCAGCCCCATCAAAGTACGTTTTCCAAGGAGGTTGAATTTCAATAGACATCACATCTTCATTGGGAAGCTCATCAATTAATTCTCAATCATCTGGTATCAGGTGGTCTGCCAAAAAGTCTACTAGTGATTGTCCCTTTACAACTTTCTGAGGGATGTACACGATTGTTGGAATAAGAGGTACCATCTTTCTAGTCAATCACTAAGGACACGTTTCGACATAACAAACTTGATGGGATTTGCCTTAGAAATAAGGTGAACAACATGGGCATGAAAATAATGCTTTATCTTTTGAATTGAGAAGACTAGCGCCAAGCACAATTTTTCAATTGGAGAATAATTCACTTCATTTGGTGTCATCGTTCTACTCAAGTAGTAAAGAGAATCTTCTTTGCCTTCACTAGTCTGTTGAGCTAACAAGGCTCCTACGGACCTTTCTTGTGCCGCAATGTAGAGTACAATGGTTTTTCAGGTATAGGGACTGCCAAACCTGGAGGTTTCACTAGATATGATTTGATACTTTTAAAGGCATCGCTACATGTTTGGTCCCAATTAAAAGAAGCACTTTTATTCATGAGATGACCAAATGGTTGGAATCTTTCTGCTAGATTTGAGATGAACCTTCTCAAGTAGGCTAGCTTTCCTTGGAGAATTTTTAACTCATGAATATTTCGAGGCTCAGGCATCTTTGAAATTACATCAACTTTGGCTTGATCAATTTCAATTCGTCGATATCTCACAATAATGCCAAGGAACTTGAAAGAAGTAACTCCGAAGGCACATTTCAAAAGATTCTTCCTTAGTTGATATCTTCGGAGTAACTCAAACACCATTCTTAAGTCTTTCAAATGATCACCCCTTTTTCCCGTCTTTACCGCCAAGTCATCAACATAGAATTCAACATTCTTATAGAGAAGGTCAGCAAATATATTTTGCATAGCCCTTTGATATGTGGGACCAACATTCTTTAAACCAAATGACATCACTTTGTAGCAATATATACCCTTAGGTGTGTGAAATGTAGTGATTTCTTCATCTTTTGGTTCCATGCAGATTTTATTAGAGCCAAAAGAACCATCCATGAAAGACATTGCCTCATAACCAGTGGTGACATCGATCATCAGCTCCGGAATAGGAAGAGGGAACTTATCTTTAGGGCATGTATTATTGAGATCCCTAAAGTTAACACAAAGTCAAATTTGTCCATTCTTTTTCCTCATAGGAAAAATACTTGAAATCCATGTAGGATATTTAACTTCATGAATAAAGCCTGCCTCAATGAGTTTGTTAATTTCATTTTCTATCAATGGAACCAATAGTCTAGCCTAAAACGTCTTTGGACTTGCTTAATGGGACGAAAACCATTTTTGACTGCCAACTGAAGGCCTACTACTTTAGGATTCAAGCCAGACATTTCTTTATAACTCCAAGCAAAGTCATCCCTATATTCTTTGAGTATATTTATATAAGCGATTTCTTCATCAACTTCTAGAAAGGCACTAAGGTAAGTTGGCCTTGGGTCTTCATCAGTGCCAAGGTTAACTCCCTTTAAGGGATCTATAGTGAACTTCACTCCTTCTTCAAGTTATGGTGGAGCATCTTCCTCTTCTAGAGGATCATTGTCATTGACAGATATGTGATAACACCAGACAATATCTTTTAACTCTTTATCAATCTTTGTTTGAAGTAAGGCGTCGTGCTCATTTTGATTGTAACATGATATGAGGAGCCTACACTGTCTTCATCTTCCTCGCACTCCTTAGTGTAAACCACAATGTTAGTCTTTCCCTTTAGTTCCTCTTTACAAGAAACCACAAGTTCCACTCGTCGCCTTATTTTAGAAGGAATCAAACTTTTGAAATCCTTTTGGATCATAGGTAAAAGCAAGAGTTGTCACTCTTAGATAACTTCTCAGATGCTTGTTATTCTTTCTCTTCAATGGACCTAACCTCTTAAACACATAAGTTCTTGTAGTCGGTTCTCCAAGACGATTAAAGATGGAGGGCATTTTGTTGGAAGTAGTGACATCATCTTCAACAGTTATATAATTATTGCTTGCCCTTCTTATGGAAATGCGAATTGGTGGCAGTTGGCTATAGCCTAGGCCTTCATGTGCTTGCCAATTTGTATCTTCCAATGAGAGTTTCCCAAAGATTGATGGCTCATTAGGGTTGTATCCAACCTTCACAAATAACCTGTAAGCATTGGGATCAAAACCTTTTTAGTGCGTATTGTAAGGAGTGTCATATCTCACACTTGATTTTGAGTGATTGACTTTTCTGGCAACTTCGAAGACAAATTTACTGCATCAATTCGTCTGATAGGAAGAATTAGTCCTATCAATACATTTTTGAGAAGGTTAGATGATTGGCCTTCTTGTTTCTTCACCTTTGGAACATAACGAAGTATAAAAGTCAGCTTCTTCTTTGAAGACATGATCTTTCCTTCATTCAGAATGGGACAAAGTTCTTTAGTGTCAATTTTTACCTTTCCGACAGCTACATCGATTCTTTTGATGGTGATCTTATCATACTTGATTGATTTGACATCATTATATTTTACCCCTTTAACAACATAACACTTGAAATAGAATTTTGCATCGACGAAGTGTGTCTCAACTTCGGTGAAAGGATTATCATCTGCAACCATCTTCCTTTCAATCTCGCCTTCAAGATACTTCAAATATTGATAGTAAAAAGATGAGATAGTTTTATTCTCATGTACCCAAGGCCTACCAAGTAATATATTGTATGACGTCTTTGCATCGATCACGTGCTTCCTGCGCTTGATCGCAATCATATGGATTTTTAATAAATAGAGCCTATGACCTCTATCCTCCTTGATTGAATCCTTGTATCAATAAACGACTTTCACTAGATTTTTTAGTCATGATGCCGAGTTCCTTCAATGTGCGGATAGGTAGAATGTTGACTCTACATCCTTAATCTATTAAGATTACATTTATCTTTTTCTCTAGCACGTGACCCACCATATACAAAGGACATTGTGTAGTGTTTCACCAAATAGATCATTATCTATAAATGTGATTTTTGTATCACATGCATGTGCTTCTTAGGAAAAGGATTCAATAGATTTTTCAGAAGATGAAGGAGACATCATTGATGAGATTTTTCTTATTGCTTCTTCTCCGTCACTAGGAGACATTTTTAGTGAGGATTCACTCGTTGTTCCTTCTTTGTCAGGAGGAGACACAATCATTGTTTCTTCTTTATCAACATTGAAATATGATGCCTTGACATTTTCATGAGTAGACTTTGTGCAGAATCGACTTGGTAGGAATTCCTCTAGAGTCACAGGATGTCAGGGTTTCTAATAATGATGCACTTCTACCTTTTCCCTCTTTGGGCGCTTAATTGATTTCTGCTTCTCTAGTTTCTATACCATCTTCCTTCTAATCGGTTGGTCATATGATTATTTTCATAAGCTTGACTTGTTGCATCTTCGCCTAGTCACAAGAATCATCACCATCTATATCAATTTGAGATTTGTCTTGCTCCAATGACTCATCTTCATAATTTTCGGAGATACATATTTGGACCGGATCAAGTGAGTCAAATGTGATAGATATTTAGTTAGAACTATCCTTCTTATCATCAAGGAGAATCTTCTTTTTGTTAACCAATCGCATCGCTCTATCCTTGAAGATAATATTTTTCAAGAGGATGGCCCACAATTCTATGATACTTGCAATAATTTGGGTCATTGGTTTTTCCAGTTTCATCAGGTCGCTTTATTTTTGGCAACTCAATGAGCTTTAACTCGAGCAACTCATCAAAAATCTCATAAACGTCAGAATTCAAGAAGGGATATTCCTTTCCTTGCATTTCTCTCAGTGTCGATTTTGATTTGAACGTGCTTGGAAAGTCGTTGTCACACTTTGCTTCATGCCTTCCTTTGTCGTGAACTTCATAGGCGACGCAATAACATTCATAGATTCTTTGTTGTCATTCTTGGGCACAAATTTGCTCCATCTATTAGGTTCCTGCTTGTACCTTCCTTTGCGAGGATCATGGACAAACGTCATATCTCTTCCAGCAAAGGACATGCTCAACTCCATATCATGAGTGTGAGTAGCTAGATCCTCGAAGGATTTTGATTTTATTCCTTGTAAGATGTAAAGAAGCTCCCAGTGCATTTCTTGGATATAAATTTCTATTGCAGAAGCTTCACTAAGCCTATCCTTGCAATTTAGGCTCGCGTTCCTCTAATGATTTATAAAATCTATAACCGGTTCATCCTTACTTTGGCGAGTATTTATGAGTTCTACCATGCTCACCATACGCCTTGTGCTATAGAAGTGATTGAGAAACTCGTGCTCTAGGTTCTCCCAGCTATTAATAGAATTGGGCTCTAGATTTTTGTACCAATCAAAGGCATTTCCTTTTAGAGAGCAGACAAACTTCTTGACAAGATGGTCTCTATAGGCTCCATCATTATTACATGTATCCACATAGTGTGCAACATGTTGCTTCAGATTTCCTTTACCCTCAAATTGTTGAAATTTGGGAGGTTGATAACCAGTAGGCATTTTGAAGTTATCAACTCTTCCAGTGTATGGCTTCACATACATATGAGAAGACTTGGTGGAGACTTCATACTTATCTTTGATTGTACCTTCACTGAACTCCTTCAAGCGATCGAGTGGGATCATTCCTTCAGAAGAAACTGACATCTCATAAACAAGCGATGCTTGCTTCGCGAGATTTTCGATCTCTTGAACTTCAATACCCTTTCCAGGTGCATGCTAGCTTCTCCATCTAAAAGGCCTTTCATCCTATCCATAAATTTATCAATTCGAGACTCTTGGGACTATACATAATTGGTTAATCCTTCCACCAACTTCATCATATTTGCAAGTTATTCCTCAGAGGGAGAAGCAACAGTTACCATTGCTTGCATGATCATTGTGGATATGGGAGAATAGCGTGGATTGTCGCGTAAGCTGATCTTCAACAGACTCACATTACGTGATGCATGTGGAAAGGATTCATTGGTTGAATCATAGTTCTCCTTTATGGTAGAGTTCTTGGAACCAGATTGATCAAGTAGAGCCAAGGTCTTCTTGATCTTTTCAGAAACACTACTTCTTTCTTCTAAAGCATTTGTGGAAGACCTTGATCCTTTTGGATTCGAAGATCCAAAAACAAGAGTTGATATGGACGACACTTGAAGTGTTTGTTATCCTAGCGTAGTAGCCTTACTCCTCGTAATAGCTTCGAAACTTTCAAAGGTAATACCTAGAATTCCTTCAACTTCGGTAGAGAATTTGGAGCTAGTGATCTTAGAGGCAATTAATTGAGAGTTGATCTTCATGAAAGTCATTTTGATATTCTTTGATGCTTGAAAAGTTGAGATGAGAGTAGAGATTGTCCTAGTAGGCGTGCCAGAATTTGTAGACAATAAAACTAGCATTGAGAAAACAATAATCAAGAACGAAAAAGTATCGCAACAACCGTATTTATTTATTTTAAGTGCGAGTGTTACAATCTATACGATTCCTCTGAATTTGCCTTTTCGGATATAATTCAAGGGCTCTTGAGCTTGATCTTGAATTTGTCTTGAACTTGATCTAGGACTCAAGGGCTTTAAAGCTTGTTCTTGAATCTTTGATAAACTTGAACTTGAACTTTATCCTAATCTTGACTTTTACTTGAATTCAAGGGCTTCGAGCTTGTTCTTGAATCTGATGGCCTTGATCTTGATCATTCTTGAACTTGAGTGCTTAAATCTTAAACTTGTAGTTTATAGAGAAATTTATGGTGTTTGTACCACGAGCTTTCTCTAGCTTCTTGTTTAGAATTTTCGGTCCCTTTTTTAAATTATGAGAACACCTGTTTATAGTTTTAAAATAGAGGAGTTGTGATAAGAACATGATTCCCTTCGGCCAATCAGATTTAAATAACATGGCATATGGACTTTGTAATACCCCAGATATTTTTTGAGTTAAGACTCGAACCATCCTTCGTTGTGAGTAGGATCTTACCAAGGAATTTAAAATTTCTTGAGTGTAAAGGTCACTAGATGTAGCACCTTGAGTTCCAAGAAGAACAAAAGAGAGTTCATTCAAGTCATTTCTAAGTTTAGGGTCAACTTCAAACGACCATAACTTTCAGTACAAGATAAGTTAGGTGGCCCATAAGGCATCAAATGAAAGGTCTTTGAATTATCTTTCCAACGCCACTAAGTTTGATAATTTTCGAGCTCGTATGAGTGAGATATGCCCTTTATAAGTTAGGCTACCCAATTAAGGAAAGTTACCCAGAAATAGTGAGGGATGTTTTGGTCTTTTCGTTACCCAATTAGATTTAATTCGTTTTTAGTAATGTTTTATGGATATAATATGATTAGGTTCAGATTTATAATCCTAATATACGCATAGGGTTTTAGTTAAGAGTTCAAGAAGAGAAAAGAAGAAAAATAGGAGAAAAGAGGAGAGGATCAGAGCATTCGTCGAGGTTCTTGAGCTTTGTTGCGAATTTTCGCCATGGGTTTAATCCCTAAGAGGTAAGTAAGCTTCCATAGTGTTGGGTTCGATCACTCACACGCCAATGATGTTATTTTCAGCGCAATTTCATTCTTGAAGTTGAAAGATTAGAGTTCTTGAAGAGTTCTAGATAAGTGTTCTTGAAGTTCATTCTAAATCTTGTTTTGTTGGGGTTTCGATGAATTCTTGAGATGAAAGTGAGTGTTTTGAGGGATGTCTTGAGTAGATTAGAGTGTCCTTATGTTGAATAATTTATTCTAAAGGATTGGGGAAGAAACCATTCGATTCTAGACGAATTACGGTGAGAAAAAGAGCAAATAAATTCGTCAGGTTTTCTGGGTTGGGGCTTGGCGCCCTGCGCCAGCTAGTGCGCCCCAAATTATGTTCTGTAGTTTAGGGGCTGGCGCCCTGCGCCACTCAATGCACCATGGTTGCTTGCCCGGTCTAATTTACAGTCGGTTACTCCGTTTGAGTTCATTTAAGGTGTACCTTCACTTCCTTTTGATTCTAAACATTCTAAACTACTTCTAAACACCTATAAATCATTCCTAACATGATCATCACCTTGAATTCATGATTCAAATTCAAGGTAGAGTTAAGAGTAAGGTTTTGAGAGTTCTTCCGAACGTTTTGAGAAAGTCCCTATGAGTCTTTTTGAGGAGTCTTCTAAAACTTCTAATAACTTGTTTCAAGACTTGAGCAAATGAGTATGAGAGTGAGGAGAATGTATTCATGAGTCTACTTTATCATCGTGAGATCCTTCATATCATGAACCATAACTTTTGAATTCATAATTCACATTCAAGAGAGAGTTAAGAGTAGAATTCAAGAAAGCTTTTGAGTTCAATGTGAACCCTTTGAGATCAGCTACCGATTTGAACTACGTTTTGAGGAAGTAAGTATGTGAATGAGAAGATTCGTATACATGAGTTCCATATTGTTATGGAGACCCTCGAGTCGAGTCGTTCATGCCCATAAATTCCCGCATGAACTCCATAATTTGAGTATCTTTGAGAGGAGTAGTATCTTCAAGTTCTATGTCTTGAGTATTGAATTCATAATCCTTTTGAGATTATATTCCTAATCATAGGACTATACATGTTATCCATGACACCCTTGAGTTGAGTTGTTCATGCACATAATCTTGCATGAACCCTATGAGTTGAGTTGACTAGAGATGAGTAGTATCATTGAGTCTTGAGCTTTGAGTGTTGAGGTTCTTTATTGCTATTAAGATCCATGAGTTGAGTCGTTCATGTTCATAATTCCACATGAACCTTGTGATTTGATTTATAAATTTTAAAAAGCTTTTTAAAGCCAACACTAGAGTTCTTAAACTGAGTTTTGAGAAATTAAAGATGAGTTTTGAGAAAAGAGTTTTCTAAAACATGATTAGTACAACAATCGAGTATGCCATCAATGTAAGAGTAGCATGGTATCTGGATATACCATCAATGTTTATGCAGTATGACTTCCCGAGTCATCAATTATCACATTACAATATGATTTTGAAATGCTTTTGAGAAAGAGCAGAGTTGAGTTCATTTTCTTTAAAATGATAAATGGGAACTAAGTATTCTCAAGAGTAAATGTTTTCACATTTAAGACGAGAGGAAACTGAGATTTCCAAGAGAGCTTTTGAGCTAGTTTTTGAGTAATTATCTCAAACCACAAAAAGAGTTATGTTTTTAAATATATGAGCTAGTTACATTTTGGGAGTAGTATTGAGCACCGATTTGGGGACGAGTTTGAGTTCAGATAATTCAAAGTTTCCATAAATCGTGTAGCCAGCATGGGTAGAAAATGGTCATACTTTTTAGATGATTCCTTAGTGTTTTTAGCATTGACTAGTGGATCCACTTAGTAATTAGGTTATATACCCCCGGCAAGGTATAGGACGGCCTTGGCAGTGTGAGGCAAGACATTGTATTATCACATAGCTCATAGTGATGGTTGTCGGTTAGAGAAACTCCCACAGAGATATTTTGTATTCTTATATACACAAAGTTTATTTTGTATTTTCATATACAAACAAAGTTTATATTGTATCATTGCATACAAACTAAGTTACTATTGACTTTTTCAATACATTGAGTTGTTTTCTACTGTTTAAAAACTTTCCATTTATTGCATTTGTATTGTTGTTTTATATTGAGTTGAGTATCCATAGTTGATTACCTTGAGTTGGATATCTTATTATTGACTTGAGTCTTATTTTCTCTAAGTTGAGTTGAATTATGTTTCTTTAAGTTGAGTTGAGTGAGTTGAGAAGAGGTAAGTATGTTTCTTTTCCACTAGTTCAAGCTTATGTTTATGCTTTAGAATTCCCCTTACATGCTCGTACATTCCATTTACTGAGCCATTTGTCCTGCATCGTTTCATGATGCAGATACAAGTATTCAGGATCATCAACAGGTGCTTCATTGATACCACATGCAGTTCGAGTTAGCTATGGTGAGCCTCCTTGCTTACGGAGGGTTCCACTTGTACTTTTAGTTATGTCAGTTGTTAGGATGTCGTGGGTTTTGTCCCGACTTCCATCATTGTCAGTTAGAGGCTTCATAGATAGACAATTGAGTTTCAGAAGTCTATTCATTTATTTTGTTAAATGTTTTAAAGACTTAAGTTGCCTATTTTATGGCGAGTTGAATATATTATTTTTATTCAGAGTTATTCATTTGAGTTAAAGATTTGTAATTGAGTTCAATGAATTTTATTCACTTTTTCAGCTTTGTATGCTTTAGTTAGTTTTCCGCTTGTAGTCATCCTAGATGAGGGTTCACTTGGGGACCAGCAATGGTTCTCAAGTGCCGGCAACATCCAGGGTGTAGGCTCGGGTCGTGACAAACTTGGTATTAGAGCACATAATTCAAGTGTCTTAGGGTGTCTATGAAGTCATGTCGGTAGGATCTTATTTATGGTTGTGAGGGCCCCACTTCTATAAATAAGGGACTATAGGCATTTAGGAAAAGTTTCCCTTCTTTCATACTCTAAATCGTGCAATAGAGCTATGTCATAGAGATTTATTCATACTCGTGCGTTTCTCAGAATCATTCGACTACCCATCCATACTAGATGTGGTTAAAAAGTAAAGCCTAAGATCCTTATGGATGAGTTGTTCTTAGCAAATATCCTGAGGAAGTCATGAGACTGCAGAGGGTCTTGAGAGGAGCCCATGAGTGAGTTAAGTGTTGAGTTTCAGAGGAATGCACTCATGTTCATATGAATTGTGTGTTGAAGCTAAAAGTGAGTTGTACTCTCTTCTTTAAACCCTGTTTCAGCTGAGATCCTTATGAGGAAGTATGTTTAGAGCTTGGGTAGTATTCTCATCCAAAAAGGTAGCATGAGTTACAAAATTATAAGCAGTAGTAGTGAAAGTGCCCAGAGTTAGAGAAAAGTATGCAGAGGTCATGAGATCTATGAAAGGGTTAGTGATGTGGTAGATTATCTTAATGCAATCATGCACCCGGTCAGTTATAAGTGATGAGTTCCTTTATGAGTAGAAAAGGAATAATAATGTTGTAGAGAGTTCTTGATAGAAGGAAGAGAAATAGTTACTAGTCAAGATGAGTTAGAGTATATTTTAACCAGAATAGAGTTGATGCCGACGTGTCATCGTGTTAGAAGAGACTAAGTATATGTGTGGAATCAGATAGCACAGTATTCATGAGATGATAGATCCAAGCTAAGCTTTTGAACTTTGAAGGGGGAAACCCCATGGTATTCAGAAAATGATAGAACTATTTGAGAGATAAGGATTGATTATTTGTCACAAGGTCCCAGGGGACAAGTGTTTCCAAATTTGTGCATAGTAGTGGTGAGTTAGTATAGTAAACGAGCAATCATATTGATAGTCGAGTTTAGTAATAAACATTAAGCTTGAATTTGAGATGAGTGTCATGATCAAAAGAATGGCAACATGAGGGTGATGATGTTAGTCTTGACATTTGATCTAGAAGACTTAACATAGAGCAACCTAGAAATTGAGATGTTAGTTGCAATAAATATGAGTAGTACAAGTGAGAGACCCTAACCTTTAGATAAGGGCAGTGAAGTGTGGTTGTCACAAGATTAAAAAAGAGCATTAAGAGGTGTACCGAGAGCGTAACTACTTAGAAGAGGTTAACAGAAAAACCTTAGAAAGAGGTCTTAGTACCTGCTTATGGAGAGTTCAGTAGTCATGAGATTAACTTCTTCTGAGTGTTAGAGTAAAAGAGGATTTAGACCAATTTAGAGATGATGGACTAGGTCCATAGCTTTCAAGTGTCAGCTTTAGACCTAAGGGGGAGATAACAAGATTAGAAATCAAGTCAAGTGTTTGAGAGTAAGATAGTAATGAGTTCCAAAGAGTATGGAGATATCCTTTCGGAGGTCCTTTTAGTAATGAAGTGATGTTAGAAAGAGGAGGTTGATGTTCTTATCGTGATAGTGATGGTATGATAATTCCATCTAAGGTTATAAATAAGGAGGAAGATGAGGATGAGGTTTTACTATGAAGAATAGTTAAATGAGAGCCATTAGTTGGTTCCGAGTAGTGATGCGGGAAATTCTAGTTGGTATGGAAGAGATGATGAGAGAAGGAGAACTTCTTAAGGAGTTGGTAAGTAGGAGTCCATGGAGTTGTTAGAATACTAAGCTTCAATGTGGTGTTGTTAAACATTAGGTGGTTCTTGATATGAGCCCAATATGGTGGTAAAGAGTAATAGTCTTGGGATGAGGTTCCCTATAGAGAGGTATAGAACCCGTACCTAAGGATTTGGGTTAAGCTTGAATATAGTAAGAGCATACCATTAGACTCAGACCTTAGTAAGAGAAACCCCATTCCATACCTAGTCCAATCATCATTTGAGAACAAATGATCCCAAGGGGAAGATATTGTAACACCCCAGAATTTTTTTGAGGTAAGACTCGAACCATCCTTCGTTGTGAGGAGGATTTTACCGAGGAATTTAAAATTTCTTGAGTGTTAAGGTCACTAGATGTAGCACCTTGAGTTCTAAGAAATACTAAAGAGAGTTCATTCAAGTCATTCCTAAGTTCTTCTAAGTTTTGGGTCAACTTCAAACGACCATAACTTTCAATACATGATGAGTTAGGTGGCCTATAAGGTATCAAATGAAAGGTCTTTGAATTATATTTCCAACGCCACCAAGTTTGCTAATTTTCTAGCTTGTATGAGTAAGATATGCCCTTTTGAAGTCAGGTTGTCTAATTAAGGAAAGTTACCCGAAAATAGTGGGCGGTATTTTGGTCTTTTCCTTACCCAATCAGATTTAATTCATTTTAGTAAGTTTTTAGGGGTCTAATCTGATTAGGTTCAATTTTATAATCCTAATATACGCCTAGGCTTTTAGTTGAGAGTTCAAGAAGAGAAAAGAGGAGAGGACCAAAGCATTCGTTGAGGTTCTTGAGTTTTCTTACGGAATTTCGCCATGAGTTTAATCTCTAAGAGGTATGTAAGATTCCATAGTGTTGGGTTCGTTCACCCACACGCCAATCATGTTATTTTCAGCGCAATTTCATTCTTGAAGTTGAAATATTAGAGTTCTTGATAAGTGTTAGTTCATTCTAAATCTTGTTTTGTTGGGGTTTTGATGAATTCTTGAGATGAAAGTCAGTGTTTTGAGGGATGTATTTAGTAGATTAGAGTGTACTTATGTTGAGTAATCGATTCTTAAGTGATTGGGGAGGAAACCATTCGATTCTAGGCAAATTAAGGTGAGAGAATGAGCAAAGAAATTCGTCGGGTTTTCTGGGTTGGGCCCTGGCACCAGCCAGTGCACCCCAAATCATGTTCTGTAGTTTAGGGGCTGGCGCCCCGCGCCACTCACTGCGTCGGGTTCCCTTTCCCCATCCAGTTTGCAGTCGGTTGCTCTGTTTGAGTTCTTTGAAGGTGTACCTTCACTCCTTTTTAATTCTAAACAGTCTAAACTACTTCTAAACATCTAGAAATCATTCCTAACATGATCATAACCTTGAATTCATAATTCAAATTCAAGTTAGATTTAAGAGTTAAGTTTTGAGAGTTCTTCCGAACATTTTAAGAAAGTCCCTTTAAGTCTTTTTTTAGGAGTCTTCGACAACTTCTAATAACTTGTTTCAACACTCGAGCAAGTGAGTATGAGAGTGAGGAGAATGTATTCATGAGTCTACTTTATCATCACGAGATCCTTCATATCATGAACCATAACACTTGAATTCATAATTCACATTTAAGAGAGAGTTAAGAGTGGCGTTCAAGAAAGGTTTCGAGTTCAATTATGAACCCTTTGAGATCAATTATCAATTTGAACTACGTTTTGAGGAAGTAAGTATGAGAATGAGAAGAGTCGTATACATGAGTTCCATATTGTTATAGAGACACTCAAGTCGAGTCGTTCATGCCCATAAATTCCGCATGAACTCTATGAGAGGAGTAGTATCTTCAAGTTCTAAGTCTTGAGTATTGAATTCATAATCCTTTTGAGATTATATTCCTAATCATGGGACTACTACATGTTACCCATGAAATCCTTGAGTTGAGTTGTTCATGCACATAATCTTGCATGAACCCTATGAGTCGAGCAGACTAGAGATGAGTAGTATCACTGAGTCTGAGTTCTGAGGTTCTTTATTGTTATTAAGATCCCTAAGTTGAGTCGTTCATATTCATAATTTCACATGAACTCTGTGATTTGAGTTATAAAATTTAAAAAGTTTTTTAAAGCCAACACTTGAGTTCTTAAACTGAGTTTTGAGAAAGTAAAGATGAGTTTTGAAAAAAGAGTTTTCCAAAACATGATTAGTATGACAATCGAGTATGCCATCAATGTACGAGAAGTATGGTATCTAGATATACCATCAATGTTTATGCAATATGACTTCTCGAGTCATCAATGATCATATTACAATATGATTTTGAAATGTTTTTGAGAAAGAGTAGAGTTGAGTTCATTAATGATAAATGAGAACTAAGTATTCCAAAGAGTAAATGTTTTCACATTTAAGACTAGAGAAAAATGAGATTTCCAAGAGAGATTTTGAGCTAGTTTTTGAGTAATTATCTCAAACCACAGATTATTATTTTTAAACATATGAGCTAGTTACATTTTGGGAATAGTATTGAACACCGATTTGGGGACGAGTTTGAGTTCAGATAATTCAAAGTCTTCATAAACCGTGTAGCCAGCATGGGTAGAAAAGGGTCATACTTTTTAGATGATTCCTTAGTGTTTTTTAGCATAGACTAGTGGATCCTCTTAGTAATTAGGTTCTATACCCCCGACAAGGTGTAAGACTGCCTTGACAGCGTGAGGCAAAACGATGTATCATGACATAGCTCATAGTGATGGTTGTCGGTTAGAGAAAGTCCCACAGAGATATTTTGTATTTTCATATACAAACAAAGTTTATTTTATATCCTTGCATACAAACTGAGTTACTATTGAATTTTTCAATACATTGAGTTGATTTCTACTGTTTTAAAAGCTTTCCATATATTGCATCTGTATTGTTGCTTTATATTGAGTTGAGTACCTTGAGTTGAATATCTTATTATTGAGTTGAGTCCTATTTTCTCTGAGTTGAGTTAAACTATGTTTCTTTAAATTGAGTTGAGTGAGTTGAGAAGAGGTAAGTATGTTTCTTTTCCACTAGTTCAAGCTTATGTTTATGCTTTAAAATTCTCTTTACATGCTCGTACATTCCATGTATTGAGCCATTTGGCCTGCATCGTTTCATGATGCATATACAAGTATTCAGGATCATCAACAGGTGCTTCGTTTATACCACATGTAGTTCGAGTTAGTTATGGTGAGCCTCCTTGCTTCCGGAGGGTTCCACTTGTACTTTTTGTTATGTCAGTTGTTAGGATGTCGTGGGTCATGTCTCGATTTCCATCAGTTAGAGGCTTTATAGATAGACAGTAGAGTTTCAAAAGTCTGTTCATTTATTTTGTTAAATATTTTAAAGACTTAAGTTGCATATTTTATGGCGAGTTGAATATATTAATTTTATTCAGAGTTATTCATTTGAGTTAAAGAGTTGTAATTGAGTTCAATGAATTTTATTCAGTTTTTAAGCTTTGTATGCTTGAGTTAGTCTTCCGCTTGTAGTCAGCCCATATGAGGGTTCACTTAGGGACCAACAATGGTTCTCGAGTACCGGTCACGTCCAGGGTGTAGGCTCGGGTCGTGACAGACTTTATGGAGCGAGTTTTAATTAAATTCTTATTTATTGGATTTAAATAATTAACTCAATTATATTAATCCGTAATATTTATTTGGACCAATATATTCATGAATTCAATATAATTCGAATCATTTTATAAATTTACATTTAATAAATTTTAAATGACTACAATAACTTTACAAATGCTCATAAAATAGAAATAATAATAACTAAAATGAAAAAGAATTGTACAAGCGTAACACAAAGATAAATTAACATCAACCAGATTCTTATGTTGGGTTTTGACGTTTTGTATAATATGAAGTTGTGAACTCAAAATCAACGTGAAATGTGAATTTAAGGCTAACGGGCGAAGGGCTAATAAGGTACCGAGATTCATATTTAATAGTTATGTACGGATAAAATAGTAAATTACTAAGTCTTAATAAATTATCGATTTATCCAATAACCTAATATTAAAAATTAAAATTAAATTGATAATCCAATAATATTTTAAATAAAACCATTAAAAGAACATTAACCGAATAATAATAAATTAACAATATTTTTTTCGATTCGATTTTTGCAACCTAGGTGAAACCTCACTTCCCCTAGCAAGTGACTCTGAAGATTGTCCAACTAATAGAGATGCCAAAAACACGTGCTTCAAATTCCTCGTGACAAAAAAAACATTTTTTTGGTGGGCAAAAGCAAATTGAATTCAACAACAAAAAGATCAAAACGGGAAAGAAAAAAAAGAAGAAAACGGCAAAAGATCAAAGGAGGCGGATTTCAAATCCTAACATTAAACTAAATATTTAAAACCCGTTTCACATCCGCGTTCTCAAACTCATACTCTCCCTTCTTCCACCTTTCACATATGCCCCCAATTGATTTGCGTACTTGTAAAACCCTAACCCTTAATCTTGCAACCCCACACGCCGCCGCAGCCGCAGCCGCCGCCGCTTTTGTTCTTTCGTTTTCTGTTGGGTTTTGAGTTCAATTTGATTTCATATATTCTTGGCTTCACTCTATTCTATTCGGTTCTTCAAGTTCCAGTTTGCGAGCTGGCTATGGACTACGAGCCCTACGATAGCAGTGGTGAGTTTCTGCATTCACAAAAAAATGATTTTTTTTGGTTTGTTTTCTGCAACTTCATGTTCAATTAGGGCTGTTCAGTGTGGTTTGGGGAACTAGGATGTACATTGTTGTTTACGTGAAACATTCCAATTGTATTTCTCTTGTTATTACAACTAGGTTTTTGGACTTGGAAAATTTTATCAGTTGTATTCAATCCGTCTAGTTCTGGCATATAAGGAATTCTTTTCCTTTTTAAAACATTTTCTTTGAGATATGTTCATTCCCTCTTCCATCATTATTTGCTATAGAGAAATTTAGATTGATTTTCTTGTAAGAATTAATGCATTCTATTAAATTATGAGCTCAAAATAGAAACATTGAACCTAATCCATCTCCTTTACTTTCTTCTTCTTCTTGATTCAAGACATTTACTTTGTTATGATGGAGAAAATGTGAACATAGAGGGTACCTGAATTTACATTATGGATGTGTATGCAACTTGAATGCTCATGATCGGAAATATTGTAAAATTTGAAATCTTACTTTGGAAATTTTAGAAGTGGTATAAGATTAATGAAGCTCGTCTGAGATGGTATGGCCATGTGTTAATGAAATCTCTGAACACTTCAGTTCTCTTAAACCATGATGGTGGAAGAGTTAAGGGGACAAGATAAACTTAAATCACATGGAAGGAAGTTGTCTTTAATGACATACTATCTTTAGAAACGAATGTGAGCTTAGGGAACAAAATATACTCTATGGTATAGTTGATTCCAACTAATTTGATTTAGGCTTAGGCATGTTGGTATGCTTATATTAGGTTTAAGATATTATCTTTTATTGAAATGAAATGGGTTCAAATGGAGCTATATGGAATTCATATAGACCGCGTAACTAACTTGGAATTGTTGTATGATTGTTATTGTTGGTCCTCCAATGCAGTTTAGGTTTACTGTCAATGTATATTGCACAGAATGTGATACTTATATCCATAT
>JAJOOR010011505.1:0-47872 GCA_036250505.1 Solanum acaule
ATAATAATAATAATAATAATAATCATAATAATAATAATAATAATCATAATAATAATAATAATAATCATAATAATAATAATAATAATAATAGTAATAATAATAATAATAATAGTAATAATAAATAAGTAAAAATAAAACTCATTTTATGTATATCTTAGTGAGGTCTTAAAATTCCAAAAAAAAAAAAAAAAAAACGTCATCGACCATTGACAAAATATTCATTCAATATTATAGTAAAGGAATCAAATGAATCATTATTATCAATAATAAGTTATCTATAATTCTTTTTAATAACATTAGAAACACAGTGTCAATATTTCAATTAATGGTCAACGAATGATAGTGGTCTAATGAGTGCTGGATCAAAGTTCCACAAACAGATAACATGTTTCAGCAACAAAAAATTCCTCAACAATGTGTCACGTAGTAAATGATTAATGTTGAACACATATAAAACAATGAACAATAAGCAATATAAAATAGCAATTAAATAACAAACATTCACTATATAGAAAAATGATACAAAATAACAAAGTAACAGAATCAAATTAACACAAAAATTAGCCAAAAATTGCAAAAACAATACCATAAAAATATAAAGAAAATCTAGATATGCTATAAACATATATATATATATATATATATATATATAACCACGGTAAATAAAAAACACATTCACCATACAAGACATGAAATACCAATAAAAAATAAAAGGTGAAACATATCAGAGATACTAACAAAATTGCGCTGGAGAAAAAGTCTATAGGTAAAGTTGATTTTCATGTAATTGCTGGATCTTTGACTCTCTATCAAAATCTCAATAGTCTACATCACCGGGATTTTGACATGTAACAAAAAAAAAATTAGTTCGGGGAAAGGGGAAGAGGATGTTGGTTGGGTCTCTAGAGTTGTGGTGGTTTAATGTCATTAGTGGTTTTGCTGAGAAAGTTCATCAGAACATTTTATGTTGGCGTTTTAGCATGAAATTTCTTTCAATCGATAGATCTTGAAGAGATCTACATACCTATGTAAGTTGTGTGGGATGAAGATGACTTAAACTTTTGAATTTTAGATAGAAAGTGGCAGCTGATGTTTTTTTCCTCAGATCTATGGAGTTCAGTTAAGAATAAAAGGAAATTTATCGTGGGTTCATGTAGAGGATGGTGAGGGGAAGAAGTGGTAAATTTTGGGGCCATTTGGAGGTAGAAGGCTGGATGACTGGTGGCAATAAGCGGCGATAAGTTCGTTGAGAAACTTCTCACCATAAATTCGGCATGAAATTTATATCAAATAATAGATATTGAAGAGACCTACATGCCTATGTAAGTTGTGTGGTATGAAAATGACCTGAACTTTACGAATCAGATCTATGGAGCTTGGCTAAGAATCAGAGGAAATGATAATTTGTGAATTCATGTAGAGTGTGAGAGGGACAAGTAGTGAAACTTTGTATCCATTTGTAGATTACCGAATGTAGTCTAGTGGTGGTGTACAGCGGTCTGACGGCAGCTGAAAGGAAGGAGAAAAAGATGAAAACCTGAAATTCATCCGCCACTTTAATTTGGAGAGAAGAAGAGTGTTACAAAGGCAACAAAGTCACCCTACTTACAAAACCATAGGCTTCCTAAATTAATTTCTCTTTGTTTGCATTACTTTATGTGCATTTGAATGTATTGAGAGACTTCGCTAAAAATAATAAATATAAATAAGTTATATAGAATGTTATTAATGTCATGTAAATATGTGATTCAAATAAAAATAATAATTTAATGAAACTAACATTTTATTTATATACGACACACTATGACAAGAATAGTGGTAATAAAATTAATCAAAACGAATAGATAAAAATCCTAATATTTTTAGAAATAAGGATATTTATCGATAAATTTTAAAATATATATATAAAAAATAATTTCTACTATTTGATGAATTAAAAACGTAACATTATCAACTTTGAAAATATCGGGTTAAACTGGGTGTCCACAATTATCTCCAAGCAATAGTAGTTTGGCATTTGGTGATGCTCCATGGAATTTCAATAAATCTTATAAATATATGTGTTTTTTTTCTAAGAATAAAACTTTTCTCCTCTTATAAAGTGTTTTGATTCTTCATATTTAATTATCCGCTTCATGTTCTTCTTGCATTGATTTGTCCTAATATTTATTGATGATGGTGGTTTTAAAGTTAGCACACCATATAATTAATGGTACATCTTTACGAACCAAAGTCCAATCGATCAACTTCAATATGTCGATGAGCCACAATAACATCCTCTCAAGTTGCATATGATGAGACGGAAAAGGTATCACAAATGAACTATAATCATGTTACTAGAAAAGAATTGATGTTGCCTTTAATACTTGCATTAGTAATGCTTGTATTAGTTGTACATAGATTATTTCTTGTGCATTGTCTTGTTTGGTATATTAAAAATAGCATGTATTGCATAAAAATATTCATTTACAAAAATATCCTCCACAATTATGGTGAAAAGATGTAAAAGGGCTTTTAAGGGGTAATTATATCTGTAATCATGCTAATGCATGCATTAAATTTCTTTGCATTACTAATACCTAGAAATCCATGGTATTAGTAGTACAATCATCAATACACAATAGAGTGTATAACTAATGCAAGCAATAGTTACACAGAGCATGAAAAAGTGCACCAAACAAGGTGCTACTAATATAGAAAGTTAATGTATGTATTATTTTTGCTAAAGAGAATATGGTTTTCTGACTGATGCATACCCCACAAATCTTGTGCATCCAATTTATATTGCAGCATAGCCTGATTATCATTTACACCCAACAAATAGTGCACCACTAACCCATGAAGATTTTATTTAACATATTGCAACCCTAAAAAAGATTCTATCAGTTATCAAGTTATCAAGTAGTTTCAAGCGAAGAACTATTACAGCAGGAGCTTCTGGTCAACAACAGTCTTCGTCATATCTTTTCATGTTTCATAGATTATCATTTTCTTGAATTAATATATCCTCACATTTAATCACAATTTTTTATGTTTCTAGTATCTAGAACTCTTGGTTCACTGAAAACTCATGATATAGAAAACCTTTAAAATCCTCAAATACAATCTTCACTAAATAAGATATCAACTCTAAAATTTTCCATCAATGACACTATTGATGGTACTTCAGGAAATAATATTTCTAGCGGCATCGTGGCTTCAGGATAAGGTGGATGTGGAACATTCTATTGTAATATAGGAATCATAAGAAGAAGCAATCCAGTACATTTCCTTGAAATAGTATACTCTTTCCTAGAGGTATATCAATGAATTGTAGTGTTTCCCAAGGAAAAATGATGGAATTATTGGATGAAGAGGGAAAACTAAAAGCTAATTTACTTTCTTCCATCTTTTCTCCACAACAACACTAAAAATTATTACCTAGACAAATAGGTAATGCAACTCGGGTAGTTTGCCTCATATCTTATATTTTCTAATCTTATCCCTTTTTTCTCTTAACAAAATTAAAAATATTATCAAATAATTTTCGTCCATAAATACATCAAGATACAAATGTATACTTTATTTGTCATAGTTTCTATTTGGACATTCCAAGAATAATTTTCTACCTTGATATTTCCAAATACTTTCTAAATATTTTAATTATAAGCGATTTTGACTTATAGTACTTTTTTATGGAGTTTTCAAATATATTTTTATTAGATCAAGAAAATTTTGATGATTGACAAATAGACGAACAGATTCAAAGAATACGTTGCTACGACATGTTCTTATCAAACAAAGTCCATTGGGATTAGGAGAAGGTCAACCACGCAATGCAAAATGATTAAAGCAATGGATGTAGCATATTTATGATAAAGGCCAACTTGCATAAAATTTATTTTCATAGAGGATACATACATGGAATAAATTTCAACGAAGAGCGACAAATAGAATCCTAAGAGGACAAGGAATCCTTAAAAGATATGACATCTGCTAAAAGACGGAGAAGTATTACATCTATAAATACAATAAGGGTTTAACAAAGAACCTAGCACACTTACACAAACATTTATTAGCAGAAGAGAATCAACTAGAGGGAGTTCACAATTGAGAGAGTTCTGCCTAAAGATGAAATGCAGCCAACACAAGAAAAGATTATTGAAGAATATGTTCCATAGGCTTATGCTTTAAAGTTCTTGAGTCAAGTTTTCTTGTATTGTTTTTTATTGAGTTGTAATCTTTTCCTTTTAGAGTTTAGAAAACACATCAAGTTGGGGTCAACTTGATGTTATGTCAGTAGTCAAGGGAGATTGTTGATTCATACGAATTAGAGTTTAGTTCCTGGGATGGAAAAATTTGTAATCTAAATTGTTTAAAGCTCAGAGTTAACAAAGTTGCATTCAATAGTCAAGGGTTATTTTTGATTCATTTTAGTCCCTAAAATGGCAAGTTTTGTAATTTTTACTATTTTAAGGCTCAATGTTTAGTGAAGTTGGGTTAAATGCTATTGAGGTGTAAGTCATTCTTTTTTAGCCTTCATGATTCAAGATTTTTCATGATAAAGGCTTGTGTTATTACTTTACATTCCTTACTAAACACAACTTTAGTACTTTACAAAGGAATAAATAGAATAATATGTTCCTTAGGAAAATTAGGGTATTAGTATTCTAATAGTTTGTAGATTTGAAAACAGACACATTATTTTTTTCTTCTACAACAATAAAAACTAAGGTGAGGAAATGAAACCTACATTATCTTAGATTTTTTTCTTTGATTTTCTCCCTTTTGTCTTAAGAAAAGTATAAAATTTGTTAAAGTATGCTCATCATTTAATACATGAAGATAAATAAATAGTTGAGATAATCTCTAGAATAATCTACCATTCATTAATTATTTTCATATAAAAGAAGTACTAGAACGCACTTTAGCTAATAAATGTATGAAAATATCTCTCTCTCACACACATATATATATATTAAACATATAAGTGAATTAGTATTTGATAATCTTTATGGAACAATAAGAATGCTAGTAATATTACTAAATTTTGGCGTACGTCTTAACATAAAGTATCAAAATATATAAATGATAATTTATGAAAAATCAATCAATGAAAATTAGAATTATTTTAAAAAGTATCATTTGTGTAATTCTCAATTGATTAATTTTATTACCACTATAGTACAAAAGTTTTTTAATGAATGATCGAATCAATCCATTGCCACGTAGATCCTTGTCTATCTAAATAACCTTTGAAAGAAACTAAAAATGGATAATTGGAGGATGTCCCCTCTTTAAGTGGGTGTGCATCTTGAATTCCCTTTTTTATGACAAGAACCTTTAAAACATTTCTTGATCAAATTAGGAACTTTTATAGTCATATCTATAAGATTTTGAGAATATCTCACTTTCTCTACTCATTCAATTGTAACATACGCATACATATTTATTGAAGACTGATTCAAGTATGACTTGGTCAAATTTAATTTGTTAGTAGTTTCCTATTTCATTGGGTTGTTAGCAGTCATGCTGCATTATTTCTAATTTTCTGATAATAGATAGTTGTTGCTTAGTTAGTGGAGTAGTGGTCAACTTGGTGACTTAGTGGTTTGTTTATCTATAAGTCTATTTAAAAAACAACACTTTGCTTTGATTTATATATACATAAAAACTGAGATTTCAGCACATATCCAAATCTTATACTTTCAGCCTTTGTTCTTAAAGTTTTGTTGTGTCTTTTTTTCTCTTTTCCCAACATCTCTGGTATCCGAGCTATGTTAACTAGTAGTAATCCATCAAGTGTAGCACAACCACTCATTCCCATCTTTAAGGGAGAAAGCTACGAATTTTGGAGTATTTGTATGAAAACTATACTCAAATCTCAAGATCTTTGGGACTTGGTAGAAAGTGGATTTATAGATCTCGATGAAGGAAATAGACTGCGAACCAACAAACAAAAAGATGCTAAGGCTCTGGTGTTTATCCAGCAGGCTGTCCATGATAGCATCTTTTCACAGATCGCGGCAGCAACCACATCAAAGCAAGCTTGGTCCATTATGCGAAAGGAGTTTCGATTCAAAGGTCATTGTGGTGAGATTGCAATCACTTTGGCGTGACTTTGAAACCTTGATGATGAAAAGTGGAGAATCAGTTGCTGTTTTTTTGTCCAGAGTAGTGGCAATTGTCAGCAAAATGAGATCCTATGGCGAGAAAGTTACTGATCAGACCATTGTGGAAAGGATATTACGAAGCTTGACTCCAAAATTCGATCATGTAGCTGCTGCTATAGAAGAGTCTAAAGATCTATCGATTTTTTCTTTTGATGAACTGATAGGATCTCTTCAAGCTCACGAGGCGATAATCAATCGATCTGTAGAAAAAATGAAGAGAAAGCATTCCAAGTGAAAGATTCAGCCACTAAATATGGAGAAAATAGTGGTCCAGCAAGCAGAGGTCTAGGAAGAAGAGGATTATGCGGTTGTCGAGGTCGAGGTTATAGAAGAGGCAAAGAAAGAAATGATGGGGATAGGCAGCCCAATGAGCAACGTAACACAAAAAATGGCATTCAATGTCATCATTGCCACCGCTACGGGCATATAAGGGTTGATTGCTGGTATAAAGACCAGAAAATGAATTTTGCAGTAGGAGAAAATGAGGAAGAGAAAGAAGAGAATTATCTCTTTATGGCCTGCATTGATACTGACCATAAGCCAAGTGGTTTATGGTTTGTAGATAGTGGATGTTCAAATCATTTGACAGACACCAAATCTTAGTTCCAGGAGCTAGATGAGAAGCAAAATAAAATGGTGTAGCTTGGCAACACAAGAGAGATGCAGGTTGAAGGAAAATGTATTGTGGGTATTGACACTAGCCACGACAAAGTAAAAATGTTGGACAACATTCAATTTGTACCTGAATTAGGATACAATTTGTTGAATGTTGGACAACTAATGTCTGATGGGCATTCTCTTTGGTTTGATGACGATGCTTGTGTCATTGCAAACAAAAAGTCAAGCAAAAAGGTTCCCATCACTATGACGCCAAACAAGATGTTTCCATTGGATGTTTCTAACATGGAAATTTTTGCGCTTACTGCAAGTGCTAAGGATGAGTCGAAGATGTGACATTTGAGGTATGGTCACCTCAATATAAAGGGCCTGAAATTGCTAGTTGACAAAGGTATGGTTCTTGGACTATCAATAATTGATTCTATTGAATTGTGTGAAGGGTGCATTTATGGAAAACAAACTAGAAAGTCTCTTCCCATTGGAAAGGCTTGGAGGTCTTCAAATTGTCTTGAATTAATACATGTTGATTTATGTGGACCTATGCATACTACATCTTTTGGTGGGAGTCGTTATTTTCTACTCTTTACTGATGATTGTAGTCGCATGAGTTGGGTCTATTTTTTGGAAAGCAAATCAGAAACATTTCAGAAATTCAAGCACTTCAAAGCCAAGGTTGAGAAACAAAATGGTATGTTCATTAAAACTTTTCGCACAAATAAAGGCGGAGAATTCTTGTCCAAGGAATTTAATATTTTTTGTAAAGAATGTGGCATCCATAGGGAGCTGACAACACCTTATACTCTGGAGCAAAATGGTGTTGTTGAGCGAAAAAATCGCATTGTTGTGAAGATGGCAAGAAGCATGTTACAAGCGAAGGCAGTTCCGAATCATTTTTGGGTTGAAGCTGTGCCGACATCAGTCCATTTATTGAATCTGTCTCCCACAAAGGATGTTATGTATCAAACTCCATTTGAAGCTTGGAAGGGTAAAAAACCATCTGTAAGTTATTTAAGAATTTTCGGTTGTATTGCTTATGCTTTGGTAAATTCCCAATTTCGTCATAAGTTGGATGAAAAATCTGAAAAATGTATTTTTATTGGTTACTACACACAATCTAAAGCATATAGACTGTATAACCCTTTTAGTAGAAAGATTTTAATTAGAAGGGATGTAGTATTTGATGAAATGGCAAGCTGGAATTGGAGTGGAAGCAACGATAAGATGCAAGAACAAATTCCTCTGTCCACTGGAATCACTTTTGATTGAATTCAGCAGCTAACTCCTACAACTACAACAACCGGTTCTTGTACCACTTCTCCAGATTCATCTTCTTCAACTTCATAGTGCAAAAACTCTTCATCTACTACTCTTGAAGAGTCTTCAGATGAGCCAATTCCATTAAGAAGATCAGCAAGGCTTAAAAAGCCGAACCCCAAGTATGCTAATGACATGTATACAACTTATCAATTTTCTTTTGCTGTTTCAAATCCTACACATTATGGAGAAGCAGCTGAAAAACAAGAGTGGCGGAGAGCGATGTCAGAAGAGATGAAATCTATCGAAAAGAAAGGCACATGGGAGATGGTGGAATTACCAGAAGACAAAAATGCAATTGGTTTGAAGTGGGTGTTCAAGACAAAGTTTGCAGTGGATGGGAGCCTACAGAAGAATAAAGCTCGTTTTGTGGCAAAAGGATATGCGCAACAATATGGTATTGATTTTGAAGAAACATTTTCTCCGCTCGCTCGATTTGAAACTTTTAGACTTGTTCTAGCATTGGCTGCACAATCACAATGGCTAGTTTATCAATTTGATGTCAAGTCGGCATTTCTCAATGGAGACTTACAAGAAGAGGTCTACGTAGCACAACCAGAAGGTTTCATAAAGAAGGGAGATGAAACAAAGGTCTACAAACTGAAAAAGGCATTGTATGGTTTGGAGTAAGACCCTCGAGCATGGTATAGCAAAATCGATGGGTATTTCCAAAGAAAGGGATATATGAGAAGTGAGAATAAACCCACGTTGTATGTAAATAAGAAAGGTAATGATTTTATCATTGTTTGCCTTTACGTTGACGATATCATTTATACTAGCTCTGCTATTTCTCTTGTGGATGAATTCAAGTCTCAAATGGTGAATGAGTTTGAGATGTCGGATATAGGGTTATTACATTATTTTCTTGGCCTTGAAGTCCATCAAGCTGAAGATGGAATATTTCTCTCCCAAAGGAAATATGCCAAGGACCTTCTCGTTAAGTTTGGTTTGCTTAATTGCAAGCCTGCTGCTACACCTATGAATGTTGGTGAACAACTGCAGCTTAAGGATGGAGCAGAGATGGATGATGCTAGAAGTTTCAGAATCATGGTTGGAGGTTTAATTTACCTAACACATACTCGCCCCAATATTGTATTCTCTATTGGTGTCATCTCCAAGTTTATGCAACAACCTTCAAAGGTTCATTTTGAAGCACCAAAAAGGTTTTTGCGTTATATCGCTGGAACTATGGACTATGGGATTTGGTACTCACAAGTTTCCAATTTCAGATTATATGGGTTCACTGATAGCGACCTGCTGGTTCGTTGGACGATAGACGGAGCATTTCAGCTCATGTTTTTACTCTTGGGTCATGAGTAAAAAATTGGAGCTCCAAGAAGCAAGCTATAACAACCTTATCCACGTCTGAAGCTGAGTACAGTGAGGCTACTTCAACCGCTTGCCAAGCCATTTCGCTAAGAAGGATGTTAGCAGAACTTCAACAAAACCAAGAAAGTGCAACAGAGATATATTGTGACAACAAAGCATCGATCTCAATGACAAAGAATCCAAGTTTACACAGCATAACTAAGCACATTGATATTCTCTTCCATTTCATTCGTGATTTGGTTGCAAAAGAGGAGATAATATTGAAGCATTGCAACACTTATAAGCAATTAGCTGATATACTGACGAAGTCTTTAACAACAAACAAGTTTATCTATTTAAGGGCATTGCGTGGTGTCTGTAACTTTGAATCAAGGGGGAGTATTGAAGACTGATTCAAGTATGACTTGGTCAAATTTAATTTGTTAGTAGTTTCCTATTTCCTTGGGTTGTTAGCAGTCATGCTGCATTATTTTCTAATTTTCTGATAATAGATAGTTGTTGCTTAGTTAGTGGAGTAGTGGTCAACTTAGTGACTTAGTGGTTTGTTTATCTGTAAGTATTTAAAAGTATTTAAAAGACAACACTTTGCTTTGATTTATATATACAGAAAAGCTGAGATTTCAGCACATATCCAGATCTTATACTTACAGCCTTTTTTCTTAAAGTTTTGTTGTACCTTTTTGTCTCTTTTCCCAATAATATTAAATAAATACAGAGAAGATAGACTCCTAATATGATAAAAAGTATGAAAACAGAGGAAATAAAGTCATAATGATATAAGGTTGTTATTATGGAGATATTAAGTGAAATTAGGTATTGGATCTAACTTATTAACTATCATTTTGCATTCTCATCTGAAAATTTATATGGTATCAGAGCATTATAAGCTCCACCGAGTTAGATCCATCTATTTCTTTTAAAGCTTGCTCATCTATGGCTCCAGTTACTGATGCTACTGTTGCCAGCAGTTCTACAGTTTCTGCTACCACTCATGTGGTGCAATTTAACCCTATTGCTCAGTTACCTCTTAAGCTACAAGGTAACCTCAACTTTTCAACCTGAAAAACACAACTTGTGATGCTACTAAACGGGCATCAACTCATGGGGCATCTTGATGGAACCATAACAGCTCCATCCCCCACGATTATCCAAAATAATCTTACTGTACCAAATCCCAATTATTAGATTTGGTTCTCTCAAGATCAATTGATCCAACAAGCAATGATGAAATCGGTTGATCCTACCATTGCTCCAATTGTTGCTGCAGCAACATCTGCTAACAAAGCGTGGGAACTCCTTCACACAGCCTATGCCAACAAAAGTCATACTTGCGTCTTTAGCTTGCGAGATCAATTGCAAAATACCAAGAAGTCTTCTAAAACCATTGAAGAATACTTACAGGAGGTTCGTTCTCTCTCTGATGTTCTCAAAGTTGCTGGTTCACCTGTCAATGATGATGAACTTATTGTCAAAATTATAAGTGGTCTTGGCCCCGAGTACCGTGAAATCTCTGCTGCAATACGCGCACGAGACTCTTCCTTGAGCTTTGAAGAATTATTTCACAAGCTCACAGATCATGAGCTTTTCCTCAAACATCAACATCTGGAAAAACCATCCTCTATGATCACAACTGATGTTGTGCAGAAGTCCAACACACCTCCGCAATTCAATAGGAATAATTCTCACTTCAACAATCAGTAGCTGAAACCATCTCAGTCTAGACAATGGAATTCCAATAATCTGTAATCGAATTCCAACAATCAACAAAATAGGAGACAATTTAAGCAATCTGTCAAATGTCAATTGTGCCAAAAGTTATGTAACACAACAGATGTAGGTCGCTCCAAGTCGCACAATCATTTTTGAAGCTAAGGTCAACTTTGCATCTGACCTACAATCTTCTGGAAACTCTTGGGTTCTAGACTCTGGTGCAACTCACCATGTCACTACTGAACCCCACGACCTTGAAGAGTATACAAGAATGGAAGAAATCTCCATGGGTGACGGTAAAACCATTCCTATCACTCATACTGGTTCAACTCTCATTCATGCATCTAAAACTGCTTTTAAGCTTTCTGACACACTTTGTGCTCCATCCATTAAAAAGAATCTCATTTCTGTTGCTAAGTTTTATCAAGATAACCTCACATCTGTTGAATTTTTTCCTTTTACTTTTGTTGTGAAGGACTTTCATACTCTGAAGCCGTTGGTACAAGGCCGAAATAAAAATGGACTGTAGAAGTGGCCGCATCTTCAATCCAGGAAACCATTCATTAACCTTGCCTCCACAAAAGCCCCGCTTCAACTCTGGCATTGTCGATTGGGTCATCCCCACTCTACCATTTTAAATTTTATTTTGAAGAAATTTTCTTTACCTGTTGTTTCTAGCAAAGAAAAGTTCGAACTTTGTAATGCTTGTTCTTCTAATAAAGTGCATCGTTTACCATTCAAAACACTCACTTTGTCCAGTAATTTTCCTCTCCAGATTATCTTTATTGATTTATGGGGACCATCACCCATCTTATCACTTGACAAGAAGTTCTATTATTGCATTTTTGTTGATCAATACACCAAATATACTTAGTTGTATATTGTTAAAAATAAAAGTGAGGTGGCGTCAATTTTTCCGAAGTTTCATCCTTTAGTTGAAAATTTCTTCAAAACAAAAATTTCTTCCATTTATACAGATGCAGGGGGTGAGTTCATTGGTTTTCAGCCCTATCTTCAGAAACATGGCATTGAATACATACGTTTCCCTCCCTACACAACCCAGCGTGTTGCCATAGCTGAACATCGACATCGTCATATTCTTGAAACTGCTGAAACCCTTCTTCATGAGGCATCCTTACCCCCTGATCTATGGTCCTTTGCCTGTCACTATGTTGTCTACCTTATTAACCGACTTCCCACTCCCATCCCCAATTGTGAATAACCCTACCAAAAGTAATTTGGTCAATCAACTGACTATACCGCCCTAAAAGTTTTAGGATGTTTCTGTTATCCTTGGCTTAAACCTTATACCAAAAATAAACTTGAACCCCGATCTACTCCGTGTGTGAAATTGGGTATCTCTCAGACTCACCATGCTCACATTTGTTTTGACCCCATCCAGTCCAAAATTTTCATAAGTCGTGTTGTTCAATTTTTGAAAAAGAATTTCCTTTTAAACAAATGTTCATCCATCTACGAAAATATACTTCCCAATTAAACTGGAAGTTATTGACTCCAAAGAGGACAGTCCAACTACAATTCCAACTCCTCCTCTCTCTATTCCATCTCTTATTCCAGTCCATGTAGAGCCCAACTCTAACAATACAACCTCTTCCCCTGGCGATGCTCACTCTAACTGACATGACCAAGTACTAGCAACTCCCGAGACATCAGGTATTTCACAACTTCCTGCCCCTTCTCTTCCGCCTAACCCTGCTCCACATAAGCCTTTGCTCACATACCAGCGACGAAAAATAGCAGCCAACAACCTGCAATCCCAGCTCCTAAACCCAACCACCCCAGAATCCCATCCTCTACCCCTGCCGCCCCAACAAGGTTCACATCCCACACAACCAGCAATAGATACCTCTTCATCACCACCTGATGCCCCGACTCCACGATCATCCTTGAATCGAATTATAACTCTATCCCAAAATAGTATCTTCAAGCCTAACATAAAGATTTCTTTTATGACCCATTTGACTCCTATGCCGGGAACTTTCAAACAGGCTCATAAACATGAAGAGTGGAGAAAAGCAATGAAAGTTGATTATGATGCTTTAATAAGAAATCAAACTTGGGAACTCGTTTCGTGAGACACGTCAAAATATGTTGTGGACTACAAGTGGTTGTACAGGATCAAGAAAAGAGTTGATGGTTCTATAGACCATTACAAAGCCCGTCTAGTTTCCAAAGGGTTCATGCAGCGCCCTGGCTTAGATTTTCATGAGACTTTTAATCCTGTTGTCAAACCAAGAACCGTAAGATTGGTGTTATCTATAGTTGTGCTACACAATTGGCCAATCCATCAACTTGATGTCAATAATGCTTTCCTACACGAAGAATTGGATGAAGAGCTTCTTATGTCTCAAACCCGAGGCTTTATTAATCCCTAATTTCCAACCCATGTCTGCAAACTGAAGAAAGCTATCTATGACCTCAAATAAGCCCCTCGGGCTTGGTATAATGCTCTGTGTACACATTTGCTGAAAATGCAATTTGTCAGAATAGAATCTGACAACTCTTTACTTATCTGGCAGCAGCTGGCTATAGTTATTTATGTGGTTGTCTATGTTGATGACATCATAATCACTGGCAACCAGCCACAGGTGATTAAATTTGTCATCAATTCCTTGACGGACATATTTTCATTGAAGGATCTTGGCTCTCTCAACTACTTCTTAGGTGTTGTGTGAAGAGAGTACTAAATGGCCTCATTTTTTCTCAATGAAAATACATTCTGGAAATTCTTTCTGAACTGCACATGGACAATAGTAAAGGTGTTTCCACTCCCATGTGTTCTAGTGTACCACTTCGAGTAGTTGATGGCTCGCCACGTGCTGATACCATGCACTACCGGCGCACCCTTGGCAAATTGCAGTATTTGTCCCTCACTCGGCCTGACATATCTTATATAGTCAATAAACTGTCGCAATTTATGCACACTTCAACTGATGAGCATTGGAAAGCAGTTAAAAGAGTACTACGGTATCTCAAAGAAACCGCAAGTTCAGGCCTTCACATCGCTCACAGCTCTGACTCAAATTTGTATATGTATGCTGATGATGACTGGGCTAGCGATCTGAATGACAAAATTTCTACATCAGGTTACATACTTTTCTTTGGACCAAATCCAGTCAATTGGTCATCGAAGAAGCATCATGCAGTGGCTTGCTCGTCTACTGAAGCAGACTACAAATCAGCCACCAATGCACTTGCAGAGATCACGTGAGTGAGGAACTTACTTCATGAGTTACATTTCAGCATCTCGAAGATGCCAACAATCTACTGTCACAATGTTGGAGTTACTTACTTATCTCACAATCCAGTGTTCCATACCCGTATGAAACATGTTGCTGTAGATTTTGCATATGTCCGTGACCAGGTTCAAGCTCATCAAGTTAAGGTTACTCATGCTCATGCTTGTGATCTACTTGTTGATACCTTCACTAAGCCACTACCTAAGTAAGCCTTTACTAGGTGTCATTCCAAGTTAGGCATTGTTACACCTTCTCTTACTTGAGGAAGTGTATTAACTATCCTTTTGCATTCTTATCTGAATCTTTATATAACCGACACCCCAAAAGCTTGCTCAAAGGGAGGACGATTGCCCAACTCTTATAGGGAGTCCATCGATCTCATTAACCACCAATGTGGGACTTTTGTCATTCTTTTAATATCCCACCTTACGCTCAGTGCTTAGCATCTGGTGCGGGGAAATTTTTATTTTTGGAGCCCCTAATATTAGTTGAGATGGACCCTGCTCTAATAACATGTGAGATTTAGAGAAGATATCACTTTCTCTTCTCATTCAGTTGTAACATACACATACATATTAAATAGATATAGAGGAGATAGACTCCTAATATAATAAGATGTTTATAAATAGAATGTTATTCTGAAAATATCACATGAAATTAGGCATTGGGCCTAACTCACATTCTAAAAGCTAGCTCAAAGGGAGGATGATTTTCAAAGTCTTATAAGGAGCCCACCAATCTCATTAACCACCAATGTGGGACTTTTGTCATTCTTTTAACATCCCACCTCATGCTCAATGCTTAGTATCTGGTGCGGGGAAATTTTTATTTTTTGGAGCCCCCAATATTGGGTAAGATGGACCCTGCTCTGATAACATGTGAGATTTAGAGAAGATCTCACTTTCTCTTTTCATTCAGTTGTAACATACACATACATATTAAATAGATATAGAGGAGATATACTCCTAATATAATAAGATGTTTATAAATAGAAGAAATAAACTCCTAATGATATAAGGTTGCTATTCTGGAGATATCACATGAAATTAGGCCTTGAGCCTAACTCACATTCTAAAAGCTAGCTCAAAGGGAGGATGATTGTCAAAGTCTTACAAGGAATCAACCAATCTCATTAAACACCAATGTAGAATTTTTTTCATTCTTTTAATATCCCACCTCACGTCCAGTGCTTAGCATCTGGTGCGTGGGGAATTTTTATTTTTGGGGCCCAAACATTGGGTGAGATGGACTCTGTTCTAATACCATGTGAGATTTGGAGAAGATCTCACGTTCTCTACTCATTCAATTGTAACATACATGTACATATTAGATAGATATAGAAGATATAGACTCATAATATAATAAGAAGTCAGGAAACATAGGAAATAAACTCCTAATGATATAAGGTTGCTATCTTGGAGATATCCTTAAACTATCTAGACTCGGTCATTCCATTCTTTTGATTATTTTTGTGTTGGTGTTTTCTTTCAAATGTTTTCTGGATTCCTTATTTATAGAATAGAAATTTAAGAAACCTCCTTCTCTTTTGATAAAAGGAGAAGACGCGAAAGGTCTTAATTCAATTGATCTATTGTCATCTAAAAAAATAAGAATTTATATTTATTTTTTGTTAATGAAGGATAGTTTTGTCCCTTGGAAATAAGTCATGTTATATAATCAAAAGGATATTCTTCAAGCCATTAGAAATGAGAGACAATATTATTCACATCTCCCATCTATTTAAAACATTCATGAAAACATCAAAGGAGATTCTTGATATATGCTATACATATGATTGACTCAATTATTTTACATCAATTTTCCAAGGATTAACACATTTCAACGTCATAAGAATTAGAGAAATCTTAGTAGCTCAGTTGGTTAACTATGGATAATTGAACTTTCACACAGTTTCAATCTTTAAATACCATTTTTTTTTCATATTTTCTATTATTCTATAGGGACTAAGATTTTAGTTAATTATCTTAACTATTCCCCTAAGTGAAACATGTTGCCTAATTGTAACAACCTAACCCGATCATTATGAGTAAGTCAATAGTAAAAGAATTTGGGCCAGAAAACTTTCTGAGTATTGGCTTAAACTTTTTTGACTAGGACAACCTTAGTCAGAATTGGGGGTAGGTGAGGTCTATGTCCATCCGGGGACCGATGGTATGTTATTATGAGGTTTCGTTGATTTATTCTTGTACCTAAAACATTAAGAAGTCCATAGAACCCTTTGAAATAGGATTCGGTAAGTACGAATCCTCAAATTGATCTTCAGTGAAAGGTTTATATCGAGACGTCAAAGGAAGAGTTTTACTGTAATAATGGACTTTTCTACAGTTTAGGTTTCTGAAGCTTCATCGAAGCTGCTATTGCAAAACCCATAAGGTATCCCTACTACTAGGATGTGAAGATGGTTGCTTTAAGTTTTATATGTTCTACTTTTGTTGATAGTGTTAGTATATTTTCCATTTTATGTTTATTAGGAAGTTGAATTCACTCCTATAAGGTTCCTCTATGAAGTAGGAGAATAAGATGTTAGCTTTGTATAATTAATTTTCTTAATTTACTATACAATTGCTTTTACTTTGATCAATATGTTGTTTGAGTTAATTGAATATGCATTTATGGATATTCTAATCAATGTGACATAGCTTGTTTATTGGTAACTCAAGTGCTATGCATTCAAGAGCTGCAACCTAAAGTGTCTATGATTGTATTATAGTACTTGTGTGGGATGTATCACCCTAATAGCTTTTATCATTGTTTGGAAAACTTCCAGTATGTCCTCTTGACTCCAAACGGCCCTGTAAATGTCTAAGTATAATTAATATATGATCATCTTCTAGGAAAATAGTAGCTTCCTTAGTACTTGTGCTTGATATTCATAAGTTCATAAGGTGAGAGCATTTTTACATTTCTTCTACTTTTGGTTGGTTGGGATAGGGTTGGCGTGGGGGTTGAGGAGCTGCAAATTCGATTAACTTAAGCAACATACTAATCAAAGTATATGAAATTGTATAGTAACTTTAGATAATCAATTGAATAGAGCTAGAGCCCTATGCTCCAATATCATACAAGAACCTAATAGAAGTGCATGCAATATCCTAATCAACATAAGATGGACAGTATACTAACACTATCAATAAAAAGAGAAAACATCAAAGGGGAAGAACCGAACTTGGCATCCTATTATGTAGGATGTTTGAGAGTTTGTTTATATCATCGTACTTTCCTCCTTTAGCAAGCCTTTTATTGGATTTTGCAACTCTGATTTCTCCTCAATCATATTTGTATTGTTATATTTTTCCAAGATTGATGTCATCCTCTTAAGATTTTGCTTAATTACTTGTACCTATGACTTTCCCTTACTTTCTTTCAATAGGAAAAGTGCAATTTCAAAGTTTGAGGATGGATAATTGAACTTAAAGTTAACATTTGCAAAACCCAAAGGACTTTGCTTAACTGACTCTCTAAAGGAATCTAAATTATCTAAACCACACTTGTAGCAACATGATTAGTGTTTGAATCAGATAATATTTTTGTTTCAATTTTATATAGATTCTCAAACTTGTTATGTATTTGGATAATTTCATCCTCTGATGGCAACAAAACAAGATTACAAATGCTACAATCAAAATCACTGATGATGTTTTTCTACCTTCTTCCTCATCTTCTATTTCTTGACTAGAATTCCCTTATATATGCTTCATTCAGTTTAGTCTTTCCTTCTTCGGCTGTGAAGAACAAGTTCAAGTGATGTAATATTACGGTGGGATATTACATTTTCTAATTTTAGATATTTTCTCTTATTTCCTGATTTTATTTTGTGGTATATTGATTGAGTTTATGGGGACTTGATCTTTTAGTTGTTTTAAAACTGTCTTCCTACTATTTTATATTATAACTTGGTTATAGAAAATGTTGATTGGGTTAAATTTTGAGTTGGTAGTTGGTTTTATAACTAGAGGGTAAGTGTGGGTGCCACCCACGAAGGTCTGGGTCATGACACATTCTGGAGGGGAAATGGAAGATTATAGCTATGGACTTCGTCATAGTCTTGACACATACTTTTCAGAGATTTTATTCTATTTGGATCATCATGGATTTATTGACCAAGTCTGCTCTCTTTTTGTTGGTTTAGACTTCCTAGAGTTCAAAGAGGTTAGCGCAGATCTACATTTTGAAGATCACCCATTTGCATGGGTGCTAATGTCTATCATTTCAAATCGTGGTACTTAGTTCACTTATTATTTCTGAAGGTCTATTCAGAGAGAGTTGGCACCCGACCTGAGATGAATTTGTGAAGTGGCTTATGAGTTCGCCTTACCTTTGGCTCTTTTAGGTGTTCACCCAATTTTTCATGTCTTTATGCTGAGCTAGATGAGTCTCACACATACTTTAGTAGTATTGTTTCATCTTTTTGAGTCCTTGGCTTTTTAGGAGGAGATTGTGGCTATTCTTGACATGCTGGTTAGGAAGTTGAGGTCTAAGGAGATCCTATTGATAAAGGTTTAGTAGAGGCATCATCTTGTCTACGAGGCTACTTGGGAGGCCAAGCTAGACATGGGACCTGATATCCTTACCTTTTCAACCCTTCAAGTACTTTGTTCTTTTTTACTTTCGAGGATGGAAGTCCTTTTAGTAGTGGATGTTGTAAAGAACCTTGCGGCCATTTTCTTGCATTTGCTTTGGTTTTTTGTTTTATCTTTTTGCATAGCTTCCGTGTAGCATTTGTATTATGCTGGGATTAGTGGCACATTTTCTAAGGTAGTCTGGAATTTTTGTGGATGTTTTTCCCTTTATGAAAGTTTTAATTTGAAAGAGTTAACTTTGGTCAATATCCGGAGAATTTATCATCGTATGAGATCATCATTTGTTCCATCAGTTCTGGAAGGTCTATTTGATCTAGTAGCATGGTTGGCTCGGGTTTCTAGGCCTTCGGCATGAGTTTGAGCCATTAGGGGAGTAGTGTGGCAAATGTCTTACTTCGGTCAACATTCTTGGTAAATGTGCTTGGTTGAAAATTATGTTATTGCTATTAGCTTTGAAATGCCAAGTTTGTTCTTGAATGACCTTTGGTTTGAATCCCAAGGTGATCAGGATGGGTTTGTGGTGTTTTGAATTTTGTTGGTTTTTGTAGTTTTTGTGCAAGTGTAGATTTGGGTCAACATTTTAGTGAAACATCCTCCGTTGATTGTTTCTTTAATTTTTTTGAATCCCAAATATCAGTTTGAATGGGGTAGCATATTTCATTTGTATTTCCGGGGTTCCAAATGAATCCAGAGCCCCCATTATAGATATTTCTTAACTCTAAAGTGCAGCTGATGCAATGCTGATGGGTGCATCATGTACTACACATTCACAGACTAGGTACATGATATCCATATATGCCAATCGTACATGCATCAATCAACCTTACTTTTGTGTTCGTGAAAAAGGTCCCGCGTTCGTAGAAGGTCTTTCAAGTTGACCTCTGCGTTCGCTGACCAGGTCCTGCTTTCACGAAGGCAAGTGCCTGACAGTTATAAATTTTAACCACAAACTTAGCATGCATTTTATTAAAACATCAACTCCTTGGGGTGACTTTGAACCTTGATTCATGAAGGAAATCAATGGGGAATTTGGGGAAATTGTCAGTTGATTGTGTGGGAACGTATTGTGGGTCGTTAATAATCTATGAAACTCATAAGTTCCATCATTATCTCTCTTAATTTCTTCAATATTGATCATCCTTGATTTTAAATTGATGGGACTATATTGAGCTTACTAGTGCTCGGATTGTGTGTGTTTTCGGGGATCAAGTTCCTTGATCTAGTTGGGACCTTGTGAACACAGTCAAAATTAATAGTTCGCATGCTGGTTCAATGATCGTATTTTGACCCGATTTTTGGGTCCAAATTCTTTAATTGCAAATTGGGTATCATTTTTCTTGTTTTGATATTCTCTTCACTAATTTGATATTGTGACACCGTTCGGAGGCCCTTAGAAAAAGGAAAAGATGCAGAATAAAGGTCCACATGAGTTTCAGCCTTGAGGAAGGTTATGGTTCGTTCTTTTTTTTCTTGAATTGATTAGAATATATGGATTTTTAGTAGTATCAGTCATTAGGAAGGCTTTAGTCTAAGGCTTTAGGTTAGCATGATCATTAGACTATACTTTCGGCCAATGGTTAGTAGCTTAGCATATAATCGATAAGTTTAATTAAGGTTGATCCTTAGTCTTGATTGATGTTATAGAATCCTTAGAATGCTTCTAAGAGGTCGAAACTTAGGTTTATTTGTATTTTTTGACTTAGTATGGCTTCATGACCCTGACCTAGTGGCACCCACACTAACCACCGGTGGGATAACAAACAAGTTAATATAATACAATCCATATAACAATTAAAATAACCAGTTTATAAATTAAGACAAGCTTTTATAATTCCAAAATCTAGTTTGCAATAAAACAAAATTTGTCATCAACACTGCAGAATTAACCCCCTAGAAATTGAATGTCCTCTACCAAAACTATAACTTTTTAGAATAAGGGATGCAACCTCGAACACCCAAGAAAACATAAGTCTAAAAGCTCTAAGTTCGAATAGATGAACTAAGAAGATAAGAGTAATATATGGAAACCCCGAAGAAGTAGCTCACCCTTGAAATCAAATTTCACTCGTCTCACAGTAAAGGGATAGGAGGAGCCACCTAAATATACCATGTACTCAACAAAGAAAGAGAATGTGCAATATCAGTACACAACCATCGTGTACTGATAGAATCATCAGCTAGTTCCAGTTATATCAAATATGAACAAGAAACTACAACTTGGGAAAATAGCTAATATACAATTAAATAACACTTACAGCATAACACAGACTCTGAGTCCTCACCTTGAGTTGATATGCATATAAAAAATGAACAACCATAGCACAACAACTCAAACAGGTTCTCCCACACACAAACTATTAGTGTACCAGTGTAGTACTGGAGCAAACCATTTATGGATATCCTCATACTAGGCATGGTACCCAAGCCAACGATTATATATACCAGGCATGGTATACAAGCAACCATGGGGATATCCTTTACAAGGCATGGTACCCGAGCCAACCATCAAACGCATATCACAATCATAACCACAATGAATAGCGATCACACTTGTACACTCAAGTAAGAACATGCATTACATGCAATTGGCAACATTGAACATTTCAAATCATACTTTTTCCATTTACCTAATCATGTATCATGAATGTAATACTAATGAAGCACTGAAAAAGCACATATAAGATAAATGGGAAAACAAACAACCATCGCCTACCTTGAATCAAGTCTTGGAAGCTCAACTGAACATTAGTCTTTCCCCTTTTATGAATATTGGCTTGTTCCTGGTCTAAAACAATAACAAAATATACAATCTATGAATAATGACCTATAAATACTCGGATTATAATCAAATCCTAACTCCAGGTGATTCCCCTGATCATCCGTACAAAAACTAGGGTTTTTCCACTATTAATTCAACTCAAACTCTCTTTAAGGTCACCAAACAAGGATTCTAAGGCCTAAGAATCACAATACCAAGATAGGGGAATGAATTACTTATCTTTACTGAAGAATTTAGTAGAAAATTGAAGAAAATCACCCTTGGTCGCCCTTCCTCTTCCCAAAATGATTTTTATAGAATAATGAGGGGTTTAGGAATTTCAGCATAAACGATGATTTAACCCCGCTATAGAGGCCTAACCCAGTATATCGGCTCCGCCATAGCATGACCACCCACTATGGTAGGAGTTAATTCCACCACTATAGCAACGTGATATCTGTTATATAATATTGCATGGAACAAAAACTTGGACTTCTCCCAAAACGTTCGTGATAAGTCAGAAATTTTGGACTCATTTTAGGTTTCTAGTTCACCAAATTATGTCCTCAATGGTTGTTTATTTCCATTTCTGCCCCTAGCCAGATTCAATCCCAAGGGTCAATCAAGCCTTTGAAACTAGTGAAAATAGTCGTCACAGTTCTAATATGTTTGAGTTTCATCTATGAGAGCTTAAGTACAAAATGAGGACAAAAGAAAGCAAAAGAAGTCAAATTCATATAATCTCTAAAGTGTTCAGCTTGAAAATCCTTTTTAATATATCAAAACACATAATGTAAATATCGACGCCATGATTGTAAAATGTTTTATGTCTTAATATATTTTTTCCTTCTTTCTTAAAAAATTATAGTTTCCACCTTTTTATAGTTGCCTACATATTAAGACTTTGTTGTCAAATGAGTATACTGTTTTATAAAAGTTGTATAAAAACTCGATATACATATGCCTTTCATAAGATGTGGCTATAGTAGATCATTATCAATTTTGTGGTGTATACCTATACAAAGTAATAATTATTTGTGATGTATATAAATCATAATTACACTTATATAGTCTTTGTCTCGTTTGACTGATTCAAATTTAATCGTCGCAGCAAACATTAATATATGTAAAGATGAGATAGTTTATTTGGTACATAATAGCAATGTAATAAGAATATGAAGCTATTGATTAAACAAGAAAAATAACAACACATGATACGAAGGGGAAGTTTTCTTCTTCCTAGAAGAAAACAATGTATTACTCTGCATTGTTGAATTTCCATCGAGCATGCCCAACTTCCAAAATACATCTTCTTGAATATAATTCCAAAAAGGTGATGCTTGGTGGAGTTGCAACGTGTTGTTATAAAACTCATTCCTAAATTATGTCAAGAAAGGCTATTAACACAATCATATATTTGATACTTTAATGGTTGATTGAAGTTTTAGGATTAGTTGTATTCTTAATTAAGATTTGTGAGTCTTGATTCAACTTATTTGTAACTAATTTATATTACTATTAGTCTTTTTTATTTATTCAGTTGAAAACACCGTATTACTTTTAATAAGTGTAATATGCTTAAATCATGACACTAAAATGTTGCCACAAACTGAGATATAAGCTACACTCAAGCGCTCACATGTTTGTTTTTAAGACCTAACGTAGTCAATGCTTTGCCTAGACTTACTAACTAAACACTGTCCAACTAATGTTGGGTTCAACATTGTTTATTTCTTGGCTTATAGTGAAGAGGGTTTTGCTATGTATACATAGTTTATGAGGTACCTAGGTTCAAAAGAACGTGCTAGGGTTGCAAAATTTGGTGATGGAACCTCCTTGTTCTTAGTGCCACCTTTTGACTTCCTTATGAAGGTTCTAAAATGTGTTAGTCCAAAACATTCAAATCTCACCATAAAGCTATTATAGACCAACAACTTTAGAACCTTTTTAAAGAAGTCAGAAGGTGGAACCAAGAACAAGAAGGTTCCATCACCAAATTTTGCAACCCTAGCACAATCTTTTGAACACAGGTACCTAATAAACTCTGTATATGAAGAAAAATCCTCTTCACTATAAGGCACGAAGCAAAAAATGATGAACCCAACATCATTTCTACAGTGCTTAGTTAGCATGTCTAGTCTCTATCTGCCAGAGAAATTGAGTACATTAGGTCTTAAAAATGAAACATGACAGCATTTGAGTGTAGCTTATTTATTTCAAATTTGTGACAACATTTAAATGTCAGAATTTTAAGCTTATTAAACCTATTAAAAGTAATACAATGCATGCAACTAAATGAAGAAAAAGCAATAAGAATTAAATATATTAGTTTTTGATTAGTTGAAGCAAGACCCTAAAGACTTAATAAAGAAGAAAACTAATCCTGAAAATTCAATTAGCCTAATAAAGTTTAAACATATGCTTGTGCAAAAAGCCTTTCTTGACATATATTGGAAATGGTTTATTCCATAGAGCATCACCTAGCAAAAATCATTGTTATATATCCCTCATATTTTTAAATTAGTTGCAGTGTCGTGGGACTAAAAAACAACTAATTAATTTAAATAATTTATAAGTTTAGAGTCACCACAAAAATGTTAATTAATTGATAAATAAATATTAATATACGAAATAAATTAGATTCTAGGTAAGGGTTCATGTGATTACGAAGGAAGGGAATTAGGACCCTTGAGTAGCCACAACTGTGGGTCCCAACTAAACTCATTTTCTTAATTGAGGAGGAGATACTAATTGCTTTCACAAATATACTAACATGAAATACGTATAAATAAATAATATTGTAAAATTTAAACATGAAAGATGGTGAAATATTTATCAATTGTCAATAATACAAATAATGATGAATAAAAAATTCAAAAAGTATTCAAACTTTTCTTTTGAATATCTTCTTTGGAAAACAATTCTAAATAGTTATAATAAACACTTTATAAAATTATTACAAATGAATTAATATGAACAAAATAAATAATAATAAAAATAAATAAGTAAAAATTAAAACTCATTTTATGTACATATAAGGTCTTGAAATTCCGAAATTTTTTTCCTCACGACATAATATTCATTCATTATTAGAGTAAAAGTATCTAATGATCATTATTATCAAAATAAACTATCTATAACTCTTAATAATCACATTAGAAACATAGTGGCACAACTTCAAAAAATGGTCAACGAACAATAGTGATTTAATGAGTGATGGATCAAAGTTCCACAAACAGATAACAAGTTCCAACAACAAAAGCTTCCTCAATAATGTGTCGTGTAGTAAATGAATAATGCTCAACACATCTGAACCAATGAACAATAAGCAATACAAAATAGAAACTAAATAACATTCACCATATACAAAAGTGATAGAAAATAACAAAGTAACAAAATCAAATTAACACAAAAATTGCAAAAGCAATACCATAAAAATATAAAGAAAATTGAGATATCCTATAATAAATATAACCATGGTAAATACAAAATATTTCTACCATACAAGACATGAAATACGAATAAAAATAAATAAAAAGTGAAACAGACCAGAGATACTAACAAAGTTTTTCTAGAGAAAAAGCTTGTTAGTAAAGTTTATTGTTCATGTAATCGCCCGGTCTCTAACTCTCTATCCAAATCTCAATAGAGTACATCCCCGAAATTTTGACCCACAAAAAAAAATTAGTTGGAGGATAGGGGAAGAGGACGTTGGTTGGGTCTCGCTGGAGCCAGTGGCGGAGCCAAAATTTTCAATAAGGAGGTTCAGAATCTGAAAAAATAGACACACGAAGTAACCAAAGGGTGTTCGACATCTACTCTATATACCTAAAAAAATATTTTAACCATGTATAAATCATATAATTTTCCACCAAAGGGGGTTCGGATGAACCCCCTAATTGTAAGGTGGCTCCGCCACTGGCTGGAGTTGTGGTGGTTTGATGTCGTTAGTGGTTTTTCCGAGAAAGTTCATTGGAACATTTATTTTCGGAGTTTTAGCATGAAATTTGCATCGAATGAGAGGTCTTGAAGAGATCTACACACCTATGTAAGTTGTGTGGGATAAAAATGACTTGAACTTTATGAATTTTAGAAAGAAAGTGACCGCTGATGTTTTTTTTTTCTAAGATCTATGGAGTTTGGGTAAGAATAAAAGGAAATTATTTGTGGATTCATGTAGAGGACAGTGAGGAGAAGAAGTGGTAAATTTTGGGGGCATTTCTGGGAAAATTCTCACCAGAAATTCGGCATGAAATTTATAACAAATGATAGATATTGAAGAGACCTACATGTCTATGTAAGTGGTGTGGTATTAAGATGACCTGAACTTTACAAATTTCAAAACGAAAGTGGTCGTGGGTGTTTGATTTTTCTCAGATCTACAGAGTTTGGCTAAGAATCGGAGGAAATGATAGTTTTTGAATTCATGTAGAGGGTGAGAGGAACATGTTGTGAAATTTTGGGTCCATTTGTAGATTACCGACTGGAGTCCGATGGTGGTGGGTAGCGGTCCGACGGCAGTTGAAAGGGAGGAGAAGAAGATGAAAACCTGAAATCGATCCATTTCTGATTCTAATCTATTTGAATTTCATATATGAGAGCTTAAGTATAAAATGAGGACAAAAGAAAGCAAAACAAGTCAAATTCATATAATATCTAAAGTATTCAACTTGAAAATCCTTTTTAATATATATCAAAACACATAATGTAAATGTCGACGCCATGATCGTAAAATGTTTCATGTCTTAAAATTTTTTCTTCTTTCTTAAAAATTGTAGTTTACACCTTTTTACATCTACCTACATATCAAGACTTTGTTGTCGAATGAGAATAGTATTTTATAAATGTTGTATAGAAACTCGATATACATATTGCCTTCCATAAGATGTGGTTATCATTATCAATTTTGTGATGTATACCTATACGAAATTAATAATTATTTGTCATCTATATAAATCATAATTACACATATATACTCTTTGTCTCATTTGGCTGATTCAAATTAATTGTTGCTGCCAACTTTAATGTAAGTAAAGATGAGATAGTTTATTTGGTACATAATAGCAATGCATAAGAATACGAAACTAATGATTAAACAAAAAAAAATAACAACACATGATAGGAAGTGGAAGTTTTCTTCTTCATAGAAGAAAACAATTTATTACTCTGAATTGTTGCAATTCCATCGAGCATGACCAACTTCCAAAATACATTTTCTTGAATATGATTCCTACAAGGTGATGCTTGGTTGGAGTTGCAACGTATTTTTATAAAAATCATTCCTAAATTATGTCAAGAAAGGTTGTTAGCACAATCATATATTTGATATTTTTATGGCTAATTGAAATTTTAGGATTAGTTGTATTATTAATTAAGATTTGTGGGTCTTGATTCAACTAATTTGTAACTTATTTTTATATTAGTATTACTCTTTTTTATTCATTCAGTTTAAATCACCATATTACTTTTAATCGGTGCAATATGCTTAAATTGTGACACTTAAATGTTGCCACAAATTGAGATAAATTAGCTACACTCAAGTGTTGACATGGTTCTTTTTAAGACCTAACTTAGTCAATGCTTTGCCTAGACATACTAACTAAACAGTGTGCAAACGATGTTGGGTTAAACATTGTTTACTTCTTGGCTTATAGTAAAGAGGGTTTGCTTCGTATGCATAGTTTATGAGGTAACTGGGTTCAAAATAATATGCTAGGTTTCCAAAATTGGTGATGAAACCACCTTGTTCTTAGTGCCACCTTCTGACTTCCTTATGAAGGTTCTGAAAAGTTTTAGTCTAAAACTTTAAAATCATACCATAAAGCTATTATGGACCAACAACTTTTAGAACCTTCTTAAAGCATTTAGTTGCACCAAGAACAACAAGGTTCCATCACCAAATTTTCCAACCCTAGCACAATCTTTTGAACTCAGGTACCTCATAAACTCTATATACAAAGCAAAATCCTCTACACTATAAGGCAAGAAGCAAAAAATGATGAACCCAACATCATTTCTGCAGTGCTTAGTTAGCATATCTAGTCTCTATTTTGCAGAGCAATTGACTACGTTAGGTCTTAATAATGAAACATGTCAGCACTTGAGTGTACCTATTTATTTCAAATTCGTGACAACATTTAAGAGTCGGAATTTGAGCTTATTAGACGTATTAAAAGTAATACAATGCATGCAACTAAATGAAGAGAAAGCAATAAGAATTAAATATATTAGTTTTAGATTAGTTGAACCAAGACCCAAAAGGCTTCATTAAGAAGAAAACTAATCCTGAAACTTCAATTAGCCCAAGAAAGATTAAACATATGCTTGTGCAAAAAGCCTTTATTGACATATATTGGGAATGTTTTCTAGAATAACAAGATACAATTCCATAGAACATCACCTAGCAAGAATCATTGTTATATCACTAATATTTTCAAAGAAGTTGCAATGTCTTGGGACTAAAAAAAAACTAATTATTTTAAATAATTTAAAATTTTAGAGTCACCAACTATTTTTAGGAAAAATAGGAAACATTTTAATTTATTAAAATAAAAATATTAATATATGAAATCAACTAGATTCTAGGTAAGGGTTCATGTGATTACGAAGGAAAAGAATTAGCAACCTTAAGAATCCACAATGGTGGGTCCTGGCTTAATTTAATTTTTTAATTTAGGAGGAGATAAAAATTAATTTCACAAGTATACTAACATGAAATAAGTATATATAAATAATACATTAAAATTTAAACATGAAAGATGGTGAAATATTTACCTATTGTCAATAATATAGATAATGATAAATACAAAATTCAAAAAGTATTCAAACTTTTATTGCAAATATCTTCTTTGGAAAACAATTCTAGATACTTGTAATAAAAATGTAATAAAAGTATTACAAATGAATTAATATGAATCAAAAGAAATAATAATAACAAAAAAGTAAAAAATAAAACTCGTTTTATGTACATGTGAGGTCTTGAAATTCTGGAAAAAATTCGTCATCGGCCATTGACATAATATTCATTCAATATTATAGTAAAAGGATCTAATGAATCATTACTATCAAAACAAACTATCTATAGTTCTTTTTAATCACATAAGAAACATAGTGGCAAAACTTCAATAATGGTCAATGAACAATAGTGATCTAATGAGTGATGGATCAAAGTTCCACAAACAAATCCAGCAACAAAAGATTACTCAACAATGTGTCAGGTAGTAAATGAATAATGTTGAACACATCTAAAACAATGAACAATAAGCAATAAAAAATAGCAATTAAATAACAAATGTTCACCATATAGAAAAATGATAGAAAATAACAAAGTAACATAATCAAATTAACACAAAAAATTAGCCAAAATTTACAAAAACAATACAAGAAAAAAAAAAAAAAACTGAGATGTCCAATAATAAATATAACCATGCTAAATACAAAACACATCTACCATACAGGACATGAAATACCAATAGAAAAATAAAAGGTAAAACAGATCAGAGATACTAACAATGATACGCTAGAGAAAAAGCTTGTTGGTAAAGTTGATTTCTCATGTTATCGCCGGATCTATGATTCTCTATCCAAATCTCAATCGAGTTCATCATCAGGATATTGACCTGCAACCAAAAAAAAAACTTTAGTTGGGGGATAGGGGAAGAGGTCGTTGGTTGGGGTCTCACTGTAGTTGTGGTGGTTTGATGTCGTTAGTGATTTTGCCGAGAAAGTTCATCTAAACATTTCTTGTCGGAGTTTTAGCAAGAAATTTGTATCAATTGATATATCTTGAGGAGATCTACATACCTATGTAAGTTTTGTGGTATGAAGATGACTTGAACTTTATGAATTTTAGAAAGAAAGTGGCAGTTGATGTTCTTTTTTTCTCAGATCTAAGGAGTTTGGTTAAGAATAAAAGGAAATTATAAGTGGATTCATGTAGAGGACGATGAGGGGAAGAAGTGGTAAATTTTGGGGCCATTTGGAGGTAGGCTGCTGGATGTCTAGTGGCAATGATCGGCTACAAGTTTGTTGGGAAACTTCTCACTAAAAATTCGACATGAAATTTATATCAAATGATAAATATTGAAGAGACTTACATGTCTATGTAAGTGGTTTGGTATGAAGATGACCTGAACTTTTCAAATTTTAAAAAGAAAGTGGTTTTGGGTGTTTGATTTTTCTCGGATCTATGGAGTTTGGCTAAGAATCAGAGGATATGATAATTTGCGAATTCATGTAGAGGGTGAGAGGAACAAGTGGTGAAATTTTAGGTCCATTTGTAGATTACCGAACAGAGTCTGGTGGTGGTGGGCAGCAGTCCGACGGCAGTTGAAAGGGAGGAGAAGAAGATGAAAACCTGAAATTGACCCACCACTTTAATTTGGAGAGAAGAAGAGTGTTATAAAGGCAAAAAAATCACCCTACTTAAAAAATCATGGGCTTCCTAAATTTAATTTATCTTTGTTTGCATTACTTTAGGGAAAAGGCATAAATTCCCCCCGAAATTGTCACGAAAAGTCAGTTACACGCTTAAACTATTGTGACGACCTATTACACACCTGATTTATTTAAAAGCGAATTTATTTCAACTCGGACACACATACAACCAGTCACATGATGAGAAAGTGTTTCACACTCGCGCCATGTCATCACCATGTCACTGCCACATCAATAATTATGTCAAATGTTTTTAAAAATAAACTCATGTCACCCAATTTCTTGTTCTTCCCTATACATCATCAAAACCACCATTAAACCACTACCATTGTTGCTATTACCACCAAATTCACTTCTCCACCACTATAGATTTCACCACCCACAACCAAATTCACCATCGGAATCTTCCCACAACTATTGCCATCATAAAAAATCGATAACAACCATCATAAATTTAACTAAATTCACCATTGGAATTACATCACTATCATTGAAATTCATCACAATCATAAGCATAAATTCAACATCTATACATCAAAATCACGAGTTTCATTGTCATTATCGAAATCAAAAGGCATACCATCACAAATCTTATCACCCATCACCAAACCTACCACAAAAAAATTATCACAATTACAAATTTCATTCAAGCTCAAAGAGGAGAATGGTGAAAACTTGCAATACTTATTTGCAAAGATTTTAGTTAGACAATTTTAAAACTAGTGCTCGATTTACTATTACTGCTTTTGAAGAGAATTTAGAGAAAAAATGAATTTTGTGCAAAAACCCAGAAACTTTTTGCGCAGAAAAAAAAAAGATTTGAAAATTTTCTTACTTCAAATGCTAACAATCAACAAAAAAGACAAAAATAAATTGAATAATTAGTGTTTCACTTGACGAATTTGATGTGGAAACAGTAAGGATTGACCAAATATAGATGTCTCGCCAGAAAATTTTCAAGCAATAAACCTAATTAATTGAACAACTTCATGATCTTTGCAATGGATTTCTATCCCGCAATGTTGTTTTCTGTTCTCTTGAAAAGTTATCATGAAAAAAATTATTTTTCACATTAGCCATAGCAAAAAGAGTATTTGTGATGAGAAAAAATGGAGGAGGAAGAAGAAACGTAGTGTAACACCTCGAAAACCTGACCCAGAAAAAATTTGCAGAACTTACCTGAAGCAGTGAACCACGGTAGGGTTCACGGACCGTGATAGGGTCCACGGTCCATTGACCTGCCCGTGGTCACGACTTGGAAGTCACCAGGCCCAGACATCAGACCACGGGTACCTTCACGGTCCGTGGTCTTGATGACGGGCCATGGGGGAGTCCGTGAAGACTTAGGCAGTAGCCCCCCCACACTAGCCCTCAGACCCTCAAGCCCAAGTGAGGACTACGAGGACCTTCACGGTATGTGGTTCTCTACACGGCCCGTGGTAGAGTCCGTGAAGGCTAGCCAGTAAGCCCTCAGACTGAAGCCTCCAAACCTCAGCCCAAGTGAGGACCACGGGGACCGTCACGGTCCGTGGTCCTCCACACGGGCGATGGTAGTGGCTCGTTGACCAAGCCATCAGAACCACAGGACCAAGTTAAGACCACAAGGGCCTTCACGGTCCATGGTCCCTTTCACAGTCCGTGAAAGGGGTCGTGGTCAGCTCGTCTGCAGCTTTAAGTCAGCGGTCTTTTGGTCTTTTCCTTTTTTGTTGGACCCCTAAACTACGTCATTTTAACCCTAAACTACGTGGTTTTGATTAGTTTTAGCCTAGAAACATAACTAGAACTTACCTAAGTCAGATCTTGCATCAAAAACTTAGAAAATTAGAAGTGAAAGAGGAGAAAAGATCGAACAACCCAAGTTCAAGAACGCAGCAAGGTTCCATCAGTTCTATCCCAAAAATTGAAAGATTTCTCCTTGGAATTCGTCACCAGGTATGTGGGATTTCACTAGTGGGTTCCTTTCGCCCATTAGGTCCCTAGAATTCAGTCAGATTCCTGATTCCTTATTATTGACTAGACCTAGGGTTTCTAGAACTTCAATAGATTCTTATGAATTAGTTAATTATATGTTTCAAATCAGATTATCATGTTATTACTTCGTTTATTGCATGAATTTCAGAACCCTAGCTATGCATTTCTTTAGTTCTTGAATTACACATGCTAGGTTAGATAACTCAGTATTTCAGATATACATGCCTTAGTCTTGAATGTGTCATTATTAGTGTATAAATGTGCATTCTCAGTTTGCATGTCAGTTTTGAGCTATCCAGTATATCATAGAATTCAGTCTTAATATGTTAAACATTAAATCTATTGGGAGTAGCATAATATCGAGTTGGACTATGGTCAGTCACCCATATAGTCCTAGAACTACGAGCCACGTAGGTTGTAAGTCCCCTCTGTGGGCATCATTTTAGTGACCACGCCAGTATGCCTTTATACCTTTGGACAGTTGTATTGGGTTCTCTCGATAAGGAGTATACATTGGACTCCACATTTAGCTCATGTGGTTTTATTATCGGTTATTAGTAGCTCCCACAATTCAGTCAAATTCTATTGTATTGACCACATTTCAATATAATCAGTATTTAGTATCAACATGTTAAATATGGTCATTGCATTCAGTTAGCTCAGTATTCAGTATCTATATTATGTTTCAGATTGCATTATTGCTTTATTGCTCTATTCAGTTATGATGTTATTTCAGCTTTACTCTATCTTGCATGCTCAGTACCTTTCAAGTACTCACACATACTCTGAGCTACATCTTCTCGTGATGTAGGTTCAAGTTCTCAGCATCCAGATCACACTTAGATCGGTTCTTGATCTCCAGTTTAGCAGCATTAGTGGTGAGTCCTCATTCTTCGAGGACAATAGACATGTTATCATTTCAGCATTTCAGTCTTTTAGTTTCAGTTTTGATAGACTTAGTTGGGGCATGTCCCAACACTTCTAGTCAGTTAGAGGCTATTTTCAGATATAGTTAGATTCAGCTTAGTATTTCAAGTTGATAGTTCTTTTGTATTAAACTCTCAGATTTGATATTTCAGATTTACTTATTATTAGCTTCCACATCAGTTTTATTTCTCAGTTTATCTTTAGTATGCTCATGATTATGCCAGCAGGGTTAGCTTGGGGTCACTTGTGATCCTAGGTCCCGTGTCCGCGTTTTGGGGGTAGGTCGTGGCGTGCCAAACTTGGTATCAGAGCACTAGGTTTAAGAGTCATAGGATGTCTAAAAAGCCGCACTAAGTAGAGTCATTTTCATGGGTGTGAAGTGCACCACATCTAATGAAAGGGAGGCTACAAAGTGTTTTAGGAAAAATCTTCATTTTCTTGTTACTCTTATCGTGTGTAAGGTAAGATCTAATTTCGTTCTAACTCGATATTCTACGTTTCAAATCATGCCTCCTCATAGAGCTAACGCTAGGAATGCGAATGCAGCTCCTCCAGTCCCATATCAAGAAGTTTCGAATGCAGAATTATGAAAGCCATTCATATGTTGGCTCAGAGTGTTGCCAACAAGAACAATCAGCGGGTTCCAGTTCCAGCAAATGCTAATGTTGGGTCAACTGCAGCCAGAGTGCGAGATTTTGTTAGGATGAATCCGTCAGAGTTCTTAGGATCGTAGATTGGTGAGGATCCCCAAAACTTCATTGATGAGGTCAAGAAGATCTTTGAAGTAATGCAGGTAATTGGGAATGATCGAGTTGAGTTAGCATCTTACCAATTTAAGGATGTGGCTCATATCTAGTATACTCAGTGGAAAGAGAACAGGGGTACAGATGCAGCTCCTATCACTTGGGATTGTTATAGTGAGACTTTTCTGGATAGGTTTTTCCCAAGAGAGCTAAGGGAAGCAAAAGCTCAGGAATTTATGAACTTAAGGCAAGGTAGCATGACAGTCCAAGATTATGGGCTCAAGTTTACCCAACTCTCCAGGTATGCTCCTCACATGGTTGCTGATTCCAGGGCTCAGATGAATAAGTTTCTATATGGATTGTCAGACTTGGTGAAGACAAAGTGTAGAAATGCTATGTTGCTGGAAAATATAAGCATCTCTAGGCTTATAACTCATGCTCAACAGGTTGAGGGTGATAAGCTTAGGGAATAGGCTAAGGAGAACAAAAAGGCTAGGACCAGAAACTATGACTATTCTCAGCAGAAATTGGGCAGTGGAAATTGCTCACAGGTTTAGCACAAATTTTTAGCTCCAGCACCTTCATAAGCTAGTGTTCTATCTTCCAAATTCAGACAAGATCAGAAGGGGAGGGCATCAGGCTCTAAGTCTCAGGAAAGTGTTCCAGGTAGCAAAACCTACCCAACTTGCCCTAAGTGTGGTAAGAACCATCCGGGCGAGTGCCTTATAGGAAAGGAAGGATACTCTGGATGTGGTCAGTCTGGTCACACGTTGAGGGATTGTCCTTCTAAACAAGGTCAAGAAAGAAATAGTAGAGCTCAGTACACAACTTCAGCAGCGCCAGCAGGTCTCCCGACTCAGCAGGGTAACTCATCTGGTACAAGTGGCAGACAACGCCAAAACAGGCTCTATGCTCTTCAGGCTCGCCAAGAAGATTTTCCTGATGTAGTCACTGGTACGTTACGAGTCTTTGATCTCGATGTTTATGTTTTGTTAGATCCAGGGGCTAATCTTTCCTTTGTTACTCCTCATATAGCAGTTAAGTTTGGTGTTAGTCCAGAAACTCTCTCAGAACCTTTCTCAATCTCTACTCTAGTTGGTGACCCAATTATAGCTCAACGAGTATACATAAATTGCCCTGTCACAGTCTCCCAGAAAGTCACCTCAGCAGATCTTGTAGAGTTAGAAATGGTAGACTTCGATGTCATTCTAGGCATGGATTGGTTATATTCATGTTATGCCTCAGTCGATTGTAGAACCAGGATTGTTCGTTTTCAGTTTTCAGACGAACCAATCTTAGAATGGAAGGGTAGTAGCTTAGCGCCTATGGGTCGATTCATTTCTTACCTTAAGGCCAAAAAGATGATCTCTAAGGGTTGTCTCTATCATCTAGTTTGGGTTAAGGATTCAAACTCCGAAACCCCAACTCTTGAGTCAGTTCCTGTGGTTAATGAGTTCCCAAAAGTGTTTCCAGAAGATCTTCCTAGAGCTCCTCCCGATAGGGAAATAGACTTTGGAATTGATCTCCTTCCAGATACCCAGCCTATCTTTATTCCTCCTTACAGAATGTCTCCAACTGAGCTTAAGGAATTGAAGAAGCAGTTGAAAGACCTTCTAGATAAGGCCTTCACCAGACCTAGTATTTCACCATGGGGTACACCAGTGTTGTTCGTTAAGAACAAAGATCGTTCTCTCAGAGTGTGCATTGACTATAGGCAGTTGAACAAGGTCACAATCAAGAATAAGTATCTCATCCCCAGTATTGATGACTTATTTGACCAACTTCAGGGTGCTAGTCATTTCTCAAAGATAGACCTCAGATCGGGTTATCATCAGCTCAAAGTCAGAGATAGTGACATTCCAAAAAAGCCTTTAGAACTTGGTATGGTCATTATGAATTTGTATTTATGTCATTTGGACTAACCAATGCTCCTGCAGCTTTCATGGATTTGATGAACAGAGTGTTCAAGCAGTTTTTGGACTTGTTCGTTATCGTCTTCATTGATGATATCCTTATTTACCCTAGGAATAAGGAGGAACATGCGAGTCATTTAAGAGTTGTTCTGAAAACTCTTAAAGATCGCCAATTATTCGCCAAATTTAACAAGTGCGAGTTTTGGTTACAATCAGTTGCTTTCCTTGGACATATAGTATCCAGCGAAGGGATCTGAGTGGATTCCCAGAAAATAGAAGCAGTGAAACAATGGCCCAGACCTACCTCTCCTATAGATATCAGAAAGTTTCTTGTGTCTAGCGGTTTATTACAGAAGGTTCATGGAAGGATTTTCATCCATAGCCTCTCTATTGACTGAGTTGACTCAGAAAAAGGTCAAGTTTATGTGGTTAGATGATTGTGAGAAAAGCTTTGCAGAACTGAAGACTAGGTTGACTACAACTCCTATTTTGATTCTACCAGAGGGGGGTTCAGATGGTTATGTGATTTACTGTGTTGCATTCGGAGTCGGCTTAGGTTGTGTGTTGATGCAGTGAGGTAAGGTTATAGCTTATGCTTCCAAACAGCTTAAGGTGCATGAGAAGAACTATCTGACTCATGACCTCGAGTTTGCAGCAGTGGTGTTTGCACTCAAGATTTGGAGACACTACTTATATGGTGTTCACGTAGATGTGTCCACTGACCATAAGAGCCTTCAATATGTGTTCACCCAGAAAGAGTTGAATCTTCGTTAGAGAAGATGGCTTGAGTTCCTTAAGGATTATGACATGAATGTGCATTACCATCCAGGTAAGGCAAATGTAGTAGCAAATGCCCTTAGTAGACTATCTATGGGTAGTGTATCACATGTTGAGGAAGGAAGAAAAGAGCTAGCAAAGGATATTCACAGACTTGCTCGTTTAGGAGTTTGTCTTATGATCATATGAGATGGTGGTGTGACAGTTCAAAATGGATAAGAATCTTCATTGGTAGTGGAGGTTAAGGAAAAGTAAGACAGTGATCCGATATTGCTTGAACTAAGGGTGCAATCCATCAACAGAGAGTTGAGGTATTCTCCCAAGAGGGAGATGGCGTACTTCGCTACCAGTCGATTATGTGTTCCTAACGTGGGCGAGTTGAGACAGCAGATTCTTACAAAAGCCCATAACTCCAGGTATTCTATTCATCCAGGCACCACTAATATGTACTGTGATCTGCGGGAAGTCTTTTGGTGGAATGACATAAAAAGGGATATAGCAGATTTTGTGGCTAAGTGCCCCAATTATCAGCAAGTGAATGTAGAACATCAGAAACTAGGGGGTATGACTCAAGAGATCGACATTCCTACGTGGAAGTGGGAAGTGATCAACATGGAATGCATCACAAGTTTACCTCATACTCGCAGACAACATGACTCCATTTGGGTGATAGTTGACAGAGTTACTAAGTCTTCTTGCTTTTTGGCGGTCAACACTACAGATTCGGCGGAGGACTACGCCAAGTTTTACATTAATGAGATAGTTAGGTTGCATTGGGTTCCTTTGTCTATAATCTCAGATAGAGGTCCTCAGTTTACCTCTTATTTCTGGAAGTCATTTCAGAAAGGTCTTGGTACTCAGGTTAATCTTAGCACAACATTTCATCCACAAACGGATGGTCAAGCAGAGCGTACCATTCAGACCTTAGAGGACATGTTGAGAGCTTGTCTGATCGACTTCAAGGGTAGTTGGGATAATCACCTTCCTCTTATAGAGTTCGCCTACAATAATATCTACCATTCTAGCATTTAGATGGTCCCTTATGAGGCATTGTATGGGCGTAGATGTAGATCTCCTGTTGGTTGGTTGGAAGTAGGTGAAGCAGCCTTGATAGGACCGGATTCAATCCATTATGCTATGGAGAAGTGCAACTCATTAGAGATAGACTTAAGACAACCCAGAGTCGCTAGAAGTCTTATGCAGATGTGAGAAGAAGGGAACTAGAGCTCCAAGTTGATGATTGGGTTTTCTTGAAAGTGTCACCTATGAAAGGGGTGATGAGATTTGGCAAGAAAGGGAAGCTCAGATATGTAGCCCTTACAAGATTCTCAAAAGGATTGGTAAAGTGGCTTATGAGTTGGAGTTGCCAGCAAAATGTCATGCCCCAAGCCTACACCCTCGGCGGGACCGGCACTCGGAGACCATTGTTGGCCCCAAGCGAACCCTTGGCCTGGCTTTCTTAACTCAGCGGAAAACTAACTCAACAGAATAACTCAATGCAATGAAAGTTCATAAAACAGTTCAATTGATAAAAATCTGGCCAAAAGGCAACTCGAGTCTCAAAATAGAATATTTACAATATACATATATGAAAGACTCAATACTAACTGACTGACTGACTGTCTGTCTATGAAACCTTTAAAATATTGAGATGGATGTTGGGACAGACCCCGCAACATCCTAATAAAGCAAAACTAAGAGAACAAAATAACCGAGTCCTCCGGAATGCAAAGAGGCTCACCACTGACTCTGGAGTGCTCAGCTGGATCAACGGCGTGCTGGATGCTGATCCTTGGTACCTGCATCTGCATCATAATAAGATGCAGGCCAACTGGAATCAGTACATTGAATGTACAAGTATGCGAGCTGGAAACCTAAACAACAACTTAAGCTTGAAAGGAGTATAAAGGAACTCTTACCTTGGCTATATTCAACTCATGAATAACCGAGCTCAATATAAATCAATAAGACACATGCAATATATATAAAGCTTGCAAAACAGTGTAAACAACTTAGTTCGTTAAGGATAAAGCAATAACAAACTCAACTTTAATTATATAAAAGTAATATAACTTTTGTGGGAGGTTCTTTAACCGACAACAACCACTATGAGCCCTAGTGATGATACAACGTTTTACCTCACGTTGCCTAAGGACCATCCTATACCTTGCCGTGATATAGGACCTTACTTTAACTTAGTGGATTCACTAGCTTAATCTTACGTGATCATCTAAAAAGAATGACCCGTCAAGTCCCATGTTGGCTACATGGTTCTTATGGAGAGTTGAGTTAATATAAACTCGCTTCCCCAATTCGGTGCTCAATACTACTCCCAGAAATACTTTGGCTCATAAGTGTTTTAAACACATCTTTCTTTAGTTTGAGATAATTTCTCAAAACTTAGCTTAACATCTCTTTTGGAATCGATGTTCCCTTTCTTGCTCAAATGTGAAAACATTTAAAAACTTCTTTGGGAATACTTAGTTCCCTAATGACTTTTGAGAAATAAACTTGACTCTATACTCTTGGCTTAACTTGAAACTCGATACTCTTTACTTAACTTGAAACTTGAGCCTTAAAACGAAGTTAAAACGTTTAATAAAGACTCTTGAAAAGCTTTAAAGACTTGCTTCTTAACTTCTAGACTTGACTCTTAACTTCACTTGACTTTGATCCTAACTCTCTTGAATTGAATTTTGGATTCAAGGTTCATGATTTGTGATAGGAAAGGTCTCTTGATGTTTAGGAATGATTTAGGATAGATAAACTTAAGAAAAATCACTAAATTTAATTTTGAAACAGTGGAGTCTGCGTCCTGTCCACAACGCGGAGAAGATTTTTGTTCACAGAGGGAACAAGTCCACGACGCAGACTTGTTTCATGCAAGCTACCTGACTTTTCTCCTTCATTTATCCAACTCTAAACCCTCTTAACTTCAAGGTTCTTTCACCAAACACTTGGGATCATTAAAACCCTTAATATACAATAGATTCAACTCGAAAACACAACCGGAAACATGTCTCAACTCAACAAGAACTTCAACACAACCACAAGACTTCAACAAAACACAACCAAATCTTTTCTCTGAAATTAAAATGAGTTTGGTGTGTGGGGGAATGAACCAACCCAACACTATAAACTCACATACCTTAATAGGGATCACCCCCAACGATATCCACGACGAAATCCTTGCTTGCTCTTCTCTTTCTCCTCTTCTTCTCCTCTTCACTCACAAACCCTCACTCTCACTCTTTTAAGAAGGGAAAAACTGATCAAAAATCAGTCTAAATCCCTAATATAACCAAAAGAATTGGTTAGGGAAAAGACCAAAATACCCTTAAAATTTCGGACTAAGTTGCCCTGTGCCAACAGCCCAACTTCCAAAGGGCATAACTCACTCATACGAACTCGGAATCGAGCAAACTCAGCTGCGTTGAAAAGATCATTCCAAGGGCTTTGCAAACATAACTGGAACTACACCTAACTCATCCTGAGCTACGAGTTATGACTATTCAAAGTTGACCAAAAACTCACTTTTTCCATACTTAAATAAATTTCCAGATTTGAAATTCTTTCCAAAAATGACTATTTCCGATTCTAAGCCTCTTCATAGTTATTTTAAATTGTCGGATGTTACACAGAATTAGCAGTAGTGCATCCAGTCTTTCACATCTCACTATTGAAGAAGTGTGTGGGTGATCCAGCATCCGTAGTGCCATTAGAGAGTGTGGCTGTGAAAGATAGTCTTTCTTATAAGGATGTACCAGTTGAGATTCTTGATCGTCAAGTGAGAAGGTTGAGAAACAAAGAAGTCGCTTCAGTCAAGGTTTTGTGGAGGAGTCCGTCCATAGAGGGAGCTACTTGGGAAGCAGAAACAGCCATAAAGTCCAAGTATCCTCACCTCTTTCCTTCCGATTCCACTCCAACTTGAGGTATTAGTTCCTCTTCAGTTTTTCAGTCATTCATGCGTAAAATCAGTTTAGCATCATGTTCATTCAGTCTGTACTTGCATTTTCAGCGTATTTGCATGTTTTAGGAACTCAGTTCAGTTAGAAATCAGTCTTTAGTGTTAGGTGGTAGGGTTGTAGCTCATTCCCTCCATTTCAGCTAGTTTACTCTTCATTCGAGAACGAATGATCCCAATGGGGAGATATTGTAACATCTCAAAAACCAGACCCAAAATTTTTTTGCAGAACTTACCTGAAGCAGTGAACAACAACACAGTTCACGGACCGTGATAGGGTCCATGGTCCGTTGACCTGCCCGTGGTCACGACTTAGAAGTCACTAGGCCCAAACATCAGACCATGGGCACCTTCATGGTCCGTGATCTTGATGAAGGGTCATGGGAGCATCCGTGAAGACTTAGGCAGTAGGCCCCCCTGGACTTGCCCTCAGACCCTCAAGCCCAAGAGAGGACCACGAGGCATGGCCCATGGTAGGGTCCGTGAATGCCAACTAGTAAGCCCTCAGACCTGAGCCTCCTGACCTCAGCCCAAGTGAGAACCACGGGGACCGTCACGGTCTGTGGTCCTCCACACGGGCCGGGTAGTGGCTCGTGGACCAAGCCTTCAGAACAACAGGACCAAGTGAAGACCACGAGGGCCTTCACAATCCATGGTCCCTTTCACAGTCCGTGAAAGGGGCCGTGGTCAGCCCGTCTGTAGCTTTAAGTCAGGGGTCTTTCGGTCTTTTCCTTTTTTTGTTGGACCCCTAAACTACATCGTTTTAACCCTAAACTACGTGGTTTTGATTAGTTTTAGCCTAGAAACATAACTAGAACTTACCTAAGTCAGATCTTGCATCAAAAACTTAGAAAATTAGAAGCGAAAGAAGAGAAAAGGTCGAACAACCCTAGTTCAAGAACGTAGCAAGGTTCCATCAGTTCTAGCCCCGAAATCGAAAGATTTCTCCGTGGAATTCATCACCAGGTATGTGGGATTTCACTAGTGGGTTCCTTTTGCCCATTAGGTCCCTAGAATTCAGTCAGATTCTTGATTCCCTATCATTAACTAGACCTAGGTTTTCTAGAACTTTAGTAGATTCTCATGAATTAGTTAATTACATGTTCCAAATTAGATTATCATGTTATTACTTCGTTTATTGCATGAATTTCAGAAACCTAGCTATGTATTTCTTTAGTTCTTGAATTACACATGCTAGGTCAGATAACTCAGTATTTCAAATATACATGCCTCAGTTTTGAATGTGTCATTATCAGTATATAAATGTGCATTCTCAGTTTGCATGTCAGTTTTGAGCTATCCAGTTTATCATAGAATTCAGTCTTAATGTGTTAAACATTTAATCTATTAGGAGTAGCATAATACCGAGTTGGGCTAGGGTCAGTCACCCATATAGTCCTAGAACTACGAGCCACATAGGTTGTAAGTCCCCTCTGTGGGCATCATTTTAGTGATCACGCCAGCATGCCTCTATACCTTTGGGTAGGTGTATTGGGTCTTCTCGATAGGGCGTATACATCGTACTCCACATTTAGCTCATGTAGTTTTATTATCGGTTATTAGTAGCTCCCACAGTTAAGTCAGATTCCATTGCATTGACCACATTTTAGTATAATCAGTATTCAGTATCAGCATGTTAAATTTGGTCATTGCATTCAGTTAGCTCAGTATTCAGTATCTATATTATGTTTCAGATTGCATTATTGCTTTATTGCTCTATTCAGTTATAATGTTATTTCAGCTTTATTGTATCATGCATGCTCAGTACCTTTTGAAGTATTGACACATACTCTGCGCTACATCTTCTCGTGATGTAGGTTCAGGTTCTCAGCATCTAGATCACGCTTAGATCGATTCCCGATCTCCAGTTCAGCAGCATCAGTGGTGAGTCCTCATTCTTCGAGGACAATAGTCATGTTATCATTTCAGCATTTCAGTATTTTAGTTTCAGTTTTGCTAGACTTAGTTGGGGCATGTCCCAGCACTTCTAGTCAGTTAGAGGCTATTTTCAGACGTAGTTAGATTCAGCTTAGTATTTCGAGTTGATATTTCTTTTGTATTAAGCTCTCAAATTTGATATTCAGATTTAGTATATGGGTATTTCCCCATCATTTCAGATTTACTTATTATTAGCTTCCGCATCAGATTTTTTTTCTCAGTTTATCTTTAGTATGCTCATGATTATGCCAGCAAGGTTAGCTTGGGGTCACTTGTGATCCTAGGTCCTGTGTCCGTGTCTCGGGGGTAGCTCAAGGCGTGACAAGTAGGGTACTGTGAAGGAAAAGGGTGAGGGTGGGGGGAAATTGTCTTTTTTTTTTACTCAAACGCGCTTTCTTTATTTTTTATTTAATCTTGTTTCCACATTAGCTTTGACGGTGGTATTAAATTCACTTTTGAGTAGTATAGGTGTGTAATAGGTCGCCTCAATAATTTAAGTGTGTAACTTACTTTTTGGCATAACTTCAGGGGTGAATTTATGTCTTTTCCCCATTACATTATGTGCATTTGAATGTATTCAGAGACTTTGCTAAAAATAATAAATATAAATAAGTTATATAGAATGTTATTAATGTCATGTAAATATGTGATTTAAATAAAAATAATAATTTAATGAAACTGAAACAACATTTTATTTATACACAACACACTGTGGCAAGAATAGTGGTAATAAAATTTACCAAAACTAATTGATAAAAATCCTAATATTTTTACAAATAAGGATATTTATGGATAAATTGTAAATATATATATATATATAATTTCTACTATTGAAAGAATTAAAAACTTAAAATTATCAACATTGAAAATATCGGGTTAAAATTGGTTGTCCACATCTCCAAGCAATAGTAGTTTGGCATTTGGTGATGCTCGATGGAATTTCAACAATTCATATAAATGTAGGTTTTTTCTTCTAAGAAGAAAACTTTTCTCCTCTTATAAATTGTTTTTATTCTTCATATTTAATTATCAGATTCATGTTCTTCCTGCACTGATTTATCCTAATATTTATTTATGATGGTGGTTTTAAAGTTAGCACAACATATATGATATAACTAATGGTACATCTTTACTAACCAAATTCTAATAAATCTCAATATGTCGATGCAGCACAATAACATCCCCTCAAGTTGCAGATGATGCAACGGAAAAGGTATCATGAATGAACTATAATCATGTTATTAGAGAAGATTTGATGTGGCCTTTAATACTTGCATTAGTTGCATTAGTCGTACATAGATTATTTCTCATGCATTGTCTGGTTTGGTGTATTAAAAATAGCATGTATTACATAAAAATATTTATTTAAAAAAATATCCTCCACAATTATGGTGGAAAAGATGTAAAAGAGCTTTTGAGGGGTAATTAGACCTTTAATCATGCTAATGCATGCATTAAATTCCTTCGCATTACTAATACCTAGAAATCCATGGTACTAGAAATACACTCCTCAATACACAATAGTGTGTATAACTAATGGAAGCAGTAGTTATACAGAGCATCAAAAAATGCACCAAACAAGGTACTACTAATATAGAAAGTTAATGCATGCATTATTTTTGCTAAAGAAAATATGGTTCTTTTACTAATACAAACCCCACAAATCTTGTGCAACCAAGTTATATTGCAGCATAGCCTGAACATTATTTACAACCCAAGAAGATTTTATTGAACATATTGCAACCCTAACAAAGATTCTACCAGCTAACAAGTTATCAAGTAGTGTCAAAGGAAGAACTATGACAGCAAGAGCTGGAGGAATGTCAATGAATTGTAGTGTTTCCCAAGGAAAAATGATGAATTATTGGATTAATAATGAAAACTAAAAGCTAATTTTACTTTCTTCCATCTTTTCTCCACAACATTACTTTTGATAACACCACAAATTGTTACCTAGACAAATAGGCAATGCAACTTGGGTAGTTTACCCCCTATCTTATATTTTCTAATGTTATCCCCTTTTTCTCTTAACAAAAGTAAAAATTTTATCAAATAATCCTCGTCCATAAATGCATGAAGATACAAATGTATACTTTATTTGTCTTAGTTTCTATTTGGACATTCCAAGAATACTTTTTTACCTTGATATTTCCAAATACTCTCTAAATATTTTGAATTGCTATCGATTTTTACGTAAAGTACTTTTTTATGAAATTTCCAAATGCATTTATATTACATCAAGAAAGATTTTTATGATTAACAAATAGGGGAACAGATTCAAAGAAAAGGTTGCTACGACATGTTCTTATCAGACAGAGTCCATTGGGATTAGGAGAAGGTCAACCACGCAATGCAAAAGGATTAAAGCAATGGATGTAGCATATTTATGTGAAGAGTCCAACTTGCATAAAATTGATTTTCATAGAGGATTCCTACATGGAGATAAATCTCAACCAAGAGTGACAAATAGAATCCTAAAAGGACAAGGAATCCTTGGAAGAAATGACATATGCTAAATGAATGAGAAGTACTACTTCTGTAAATACAATAAGGGTTTTACAAAGAACCTTGCACACTTACACAAATATTTATAAGCAGAAGACAATCAACTAGAAAGAGTTCACGTTTGAGAGAGTTCTGCCTAAAGATGAAATGCTGCCAACACAAGAAAAGAGGATTGAAGAATATGTTCCTTAGGCATATGCTTTAAAGTTCTTAAGTCAAGTTTTCGTGTATTGCCTTTTTATTGATTTGTAGCCTATTCCTTTTAGAGTTTAGAGAACACATCAAGTTGGGTCAACTTGAAGTACTGTCAATAGTCAATGGATATTGTTGATTCATACGAATTAAAGTTTAGTTCTTCGGATGGAAAGATTTGTAATCTAAATTGTTTAAAGCTCAGAGTTAGCAACGTTGCGATCAACAGTCAAGGGTGATTTTTGATTCATTTTAGTTCCTAGAATTGCAAAATTTGTAATCTAAACTATTTTAAGGCTCACTGTTGGGTGAAGTTGGGTTAAATGCTATTGAAGCGTAGTTCGTTCTTTTTTTACCTTTCATGATTCAGAATTTTTCATTATAAAATATTGTGTTATTACCTTACTTTCCTTACTCAACACAACTTTAGTAATTTACAAAGGAATAAATAGAATAATATGTTCCTTAGGAAAATTAGGGTGTTAGTATTCTAATAGTTTGTAGATTTAAAAACAATACATTATTTTTTTCTACTACAACAATAAATATTAAGGAGAGAAAACGAAACCTACAATATCTTAGATTTTTTGCTTTAGTTTTCTCCCTTTTTGTCTTAAGAAAAAAATAAAAATTGTTAAAATATCCTCATCATTTAATACATGAAGATAAAATAAATAGTTGAGATAATCTCTAGAATAATCGACCAGTCATTAATTATTTTCATATAAATAAGTATTAGAACCCACTTCAACTAATATGTGTATTTAAATAATACAAATATATATATTAAACATATTAGTGAATTAATATTTGATATCTTTATGGAACAATAAAAATGCTAGTAGTATTACTAAATTTTGGCGTACGTCTTCACATAAAGTATCAAAATGCCTAAATTATAATTGATGAAAAATGAATCGATGATAATTAGAACTATTTCAAAAATTATCATTTATATTATATTCAATTAATTAATTTTATTACCAATATAGTACGAAAGTTTTTAAATAAATGATCGAATCAATCCATTGCCACATAGATCATTCGCCAACTAAATAACCTATGAGAGAATAAAAATTTATAATTGGAGGGATCTCCCCTCTTTAAGTGGGCGCGCATCTTGAATTCCGTTTTTTAAGACAAGAACCTTCAAAACATTTCTTGATCAAATTAAGAACTTCTATATTCATATCTGTAAGATTTGGAGAAGATCTCACTTTCTCTACTCATTCAATTGTAATATTCACATACATCATATATATATATATATATATATATATATATTACTATAAGTGGGGGAAAATGTTAAAAGTTGAATTACGGTTTTACTCCTACTATAAATTAAAATGTTATAAAATATTTAATTATTTAATTTAAATATTAAATTGCATCATTTTAATAAAAATGTTAATGACTTTTGCACTTCCTTAGGTTAATTACTAATTAAAATATCTAATTTAATAATATTTACCATATATAATCTATATGTATATTTAATTTAATCATCATTATATATATATACATACACACACACATGGCACACCCCTTTTTTGCGCACCGCAGAAGGATTTTTCCAATTTAAGTAACGGTATTGATTAGGGATTATTTTTATTTTTTCTGGAGTCACCACTTGAAATTGAGTTATGGTGTTCCAAGTCACCTTTTTGTTTTAATCCCTAATCAAAAGGAAATGACTATTAATTTTGGTCTGCAAACTAGAAATCCAGGTAAGGAATTCTATTGACCGAGAGGAAGGTACTAGGCATCCCTCGAGTCCCGTGGTTCTAGCACAGTCGCTTTAATTGACTTATACTTATCTTAATTTTTTTGGATATATTATTACATGCCGTGATTTGCTCATATTTATTTTATTGTTGAAATTTTATTGGTCTCCATTTAGATGCATAGCTGCATTCTTGGTCTTGATATTTAGAGGCATAAATGCATTTTTCGCATCACACCTATTAACTTTATCTAAAAGTATTATTTGAAATTAGTGAAATATAATTATATTATTGGACAAGGTGCGTCACCGCATCCTTGAGTTTATTTTAATGTCTCAAGAAAAATATGTGTACCCTCATTCTTAATCAAACAAATATTTTTAACGGGTCATATACCCATCCTAATACTTACCTATTACTAGAAAGCTTAAGCGTATTATTAGTGACTAAATTATTTCTACACTATTTATATTCATGAATAGTATTTAAATAAAAAAAATCTTAAATCTTAAACAAATAAAAAGTTAATTTTCCATATTCAAATTCGATATAGATGCACTTCCATTTTTAGTATACTTACAAGTTATGACAAAAGACATTAAAAATAAAAATTGTAACTCTTCATCTCTTAATTTTTCTGAAATAAACATTTTTTAGTATTAGATAAAGTTGACTAAACAAACTATTAGAATAATTCTTTCAGGCATTTGGTTGGAAACAAGAGGTACGTAATTGATAATAACATATGGTACAAGATAAAATATAACGTATAATAAAATAAAGAGGAAATATTTCAATATTCTTGTGTCAAAATTAAATACACATAAAATTCGAGCAAACTTCATAACATTGAAATCAAGTATTATATAATTATGAAAATCAAAATATACAATAAAAATTAAATGGTACCTCTTGCGATAACCAATTAACGAAAAAGAAACAGTCCTAATAAGGAGCCATAAATTCGAAACCACGAAAGCAAACCTCTAACTCAACCTCTATTTGTGAGTGAAAAAATATAAAGTGGGGGGGGGGGGGGG